>OOFE01049880.1:33231-60362 GCA_900323365.1 Monocentris japonica
TTTTTTTTTTTTGATTTAAAAAAAAAAAAAGAAAAAAAAAAAAAAAGAAAAACTTAATCATCCTGCCACGTTGCCAATTTGATTACCCAACCATGAACCGATCCATTCGTAAACACTTAAACGACCACGCTTACAAACGACTCTAGAAACGCTTGGCAAACCTGCCCGCAGCTTAAGTTAACGTTAGCTAACGTTACCTGATAATAGTTGCTAACTAGCTTGTCTGATATGCGGCTCTCGTCTCTCTGTCGGGGCAAGTATGTTTTTTTCATACATTTCCCTGATAAACAAAGTGGCTCAGCCAGCGTTAAATTTCCGATGAATTTGATAAGTGGCACCAAAGCATATTGCTAAATTTTGATCTAGGCAAGGGCTAGCATAGCCTACACGCTTACTGCTAGGTTAACTCGTCAACGTTAACTGATAGAACAAAGAAACGGTCGTTGTCAGGTCTTTTACACTTCACGTTAACGTTAGCTACTGTTGTGATCAGCAGTTTATTTGTTATGTCCGGTGCAGTTAGATAGCAGCAGTCTATCAAACTTTATCCCTTCAACATAACCGTGAGATATCTTTGTAACGTTACTGTTATAACTGTGTATGTGAGAAATAAACCTTTGAATCTTGAATAATTGTTGTTCTAACAGTTGCTGTGTAACATTGGCTAGCTAACAATTAAACAATTAGCGTTAGCTATTGCAAGTTAATATACACGCGCTAAGCCGGCCAGCTGAAATTTAGAGTTAGATGGTCAGCTGTCACAACAAGTGAATGGCATGAGCTTCAACACCAACCGAGCTGACCTCCTTTTGGGTGTAAATGCAGCTAATCTTACAGGGAAAATACGCCCTCAAAGGCTATTTAAGCCCTCAAGCATGTTTTACAGACGAGTTGTAAGCATGTGTAACTTGATAACTTCTCCCCCGAAACACAGAAATATGAGTCCAAACCAAGGAGGTTAAAAAAAGAACTGGAGAATGAACTAAAAATGGCCGCCAATTAATTTAAACGAAAGTTGCTTATCCAGTGCATACGCCAAAAACAAAATTATTTTCCTGGTTTGCTTTTATGTGGCCCAGGGAACATGCCATTAATGTCTGCTTACGTTCTGCCGCCAGTAGGCATCCAGGACACATTTGTCAAATAAATAACAAACTTAGCATGATCACCCCAATGAATGGTTCGGTTTCATTGCACAATATTTCCAAAGCTACGATATAGCACGGAGCAGCTGGTCAAAAACAGATTCTGATATGATGACCCTTCCTCCTAGGGTGTACAAAAAAACAAATGTATGCAAAGGGAAATCGCTTAAAATCTCAATTGCATCCTCAAAATCAAAGTAGTAGTAGTCTCAGACACAGAATACTAGAATTTTTAATTCTACATCTGTGCAAGCACGATGTAAAAAAAATCCATAATAAAAGAAAGCGTCCTCTTCTAACACCAACTATTAAAGGCTCTTTTGTTCCTGGGTGTCCTGGTGGATAACTAAGTATACCTGCAGTGCTATGGATTTGAATCTAGTTCACAATTGTTGCATATCTTCCCAGACAGGATGTTGCGGCTTCGTTGTAAGACCAAAAATGGGAGCCACATAATGCAAGGCTTGACTCATCAGTCCTGTGTGCAAGAGCTGAAGAGCAAGGTGGAGGAGTTGACTGGTATCCCCTGTGATGTGCAGAAAATTATGGTTGGTTATCCTCCCTCCAGCCTTGACCTTCAAAATGGAGATGCTCACCTCAAGGACTACCCCATCAAATCAGGTAAGCCATTGTCACACTCATCAACAAAATGTACACGCAACATGGATCAAATTCTTTTTATGCATGTTTTATGCTGGGTTTCCGTTGAAGCATTTTTGCGAATTAAGATTGAATTAGATAAGTGGACCAATCCACTTAAACAGGACCAATCCATCTAAACAGCAAAATGTCAATAAAACTTCCACACTATCACAAAAAAATGTGGAAAGTGTTTTGATCAATAATAAATCAATAAATTATGCAACAAATAGCAATGGAAACACATTTGTCAAATACATAATGATAATCTCAGTATGATCACCCCAATGAATGGTTCAGTTTCATTGCACAATATTTCCAAAGTCATACTGAAATGTTGTCTTTGAAATATCTGTCCACCACAGCCTCTCAGTCACACCCATTGTCACTCCCATGTATAAGATGCCTATCTGGGTTATATGGCCATTAATTAGTGTACTAGAATAGATAAAAGCATCAAATTTGGCCAATATAAGCTGACACTAAAGAACAATAACAACTTTCCCAATACTAATTAATTCTTGATTCAACCTAGCTACTTAATTTGTCTTGTCTTTTTGTTGTGTTTTCATAAGTTTGCATAAAATTCACTTGATAGAAACATGGCTAATAATTTGCAATACATACAATTGTATAATTAGTTTGAATTCCTAAATTGTTACCATTATAATCAGCAGTACCGTGCTGTGAAAAAGTATTTGCCCCCTTTTGGATTGTCACCATTTTTGCATATTTTTACATTTATTTTAGTAAAATCCTTTTGTGGGTTCAAGTCGTATTTAAAGTCTGATAGAAGAAAATGACACCTAAATTTGTTGCTTCTTTCATTTTTGTGATGTTCAAGGTAATCAAAACGCAATCTTCTCTTGTGAAAACGTTTTTGCCCCCTCCTTAAGTCAACCCAATTAAAGACACAATTCAGTCAGCTGATTGAACAGAGGCGTTATTACAGCCAACCCTGCCCAATATGTCAATAATACATAATAGAATAATTTTAATAAAAATCTCTTATTTTGACCCTTACCATCAGACTGAAGTTGCCACCACAAAGGTGGTCTAGAGGCACATCGTGCCACGATCAAAGGAAATTCCTGAAGAAACCAAAGGAAAAGTTGTTGCTATCTATCAGTCTGGAAAGGGTTACAAAGACATTTCTAAGGCTCTGGGGCTTCACCGAACTACAGTGAGAGCCATAATCTCCAAATGGAGAAAATTTGGAACAGTAGTGAATCTTCCCAGGAGTGGACCCCTGCCAAACTCTCAGTGTAAAATCATCCAGGAGGTCACAAAGAATCATAGAACAACATCCAAAGAACTGCAGGCTCCTCTTGCTTCAGCTAAGGTCAGTGTTCATGACTCCACAATCACAAAGCGACTGGGCAAAAATGGGATTCATGGGAGAGTAGCAAGGCGTAAACCACTACTCTCTAAAAAGAACAGGAATGCTCATCTCAAGTTTGCCAAGAAGCAACTGGATGATCTCCAAGACTCCTGGAACACTGTTCTATGGACAGATGAGACAAAAGTGGAGCTTTTTGGATGACATTGGCCCCTTTAAAACAAATTTATAAAACAAATTTATAAAACAAATACAGCATTCCACAGTATGAACCTCATATCAACAGTCAAACGTGGTGGTAGTGTGATGGTTTGGGGATGCTGTGCTGCCTTAGGGCCTGGACGACTTGCCATCATTGAAGGAAGCATGAATTCTGCTCTGTATCAGAGAATTCAGCTGAAGCTGAAGTGCAGTTGGGTCATACAGCAAGACAATGATCCATATCAGAATGGCTGAAAACAAACAAATTTAAGGTTTTGGAATGGCCTAGTCAAAGTCCACACCTAAACCCAATTGAGATGCAGTAGCAGCATCTGAAACGAGCAGTTGATGCTCGAAAACCCACAAATGTTGCTGAATTAAAACAATTCTGGAAAAGTGGGCTAAAATTCCTCCACAGTGGTGTGAAAGACCATGAACTACAGGAAGCGTTAGGCTGCAGTTATTGCAGCTAAAGGTGGTGCAACCAGTTATTGAGTGTAAGGGGGCAAGTATTTTTTAATAAATTAAATATAAAAAATTGTTTGTGTTGTTCACTCAGGTTCCTTTTTATCTATTATTAGATTTTGATTGAATATCTGAAAACATTCAGTGTCAAAAATATACAATAATAGAGGAAATCAGGAAGGGGGCAAATACTTTTTCACGGCACTGTAAGTGATACTTTATTGTTACACAAGGACATGGAACCCAACTCTCATGCTTGTAGGTATGCCAGATGTGAAAGAAGAATGCCTTTGTGACTGGACTATGAATACTTGAATTACAGTGAGGAACAACCAGAGGTGTTACTAGAAGGGAGTCTCTGTGTGTTTGTCTATTGCTTTTCTGCCTTTCATAGACCTTTCTTACAAAGAGACACCCAGCTCTGAGTACAATAAGATATGATTACAATTTATTATTTTATGATTATGATTTTAATCAATCTAAACGCATTCTAAAGGTGTGACAGTCTTAATTTTGTCCTTGAGAACATAGAGGCAGATGCGCTTAATTTGCAGCTTAAGCTTAACATCACAAGACACCATCATTATTTCACCAGCTTTCTTTGTGATTTAAAATAGCTCGCACTGGAAACAAAGAAAGCTGCAATCTAAACAGTACTATTTATTTCTAACAACAAAAGAGCCTTGGAAAGAGCTGTTGAGACTGCAGAATGTACAACATACTGATACAGAGGAAGCACCACAGGCTTGCAACAGGTCAAGTTATGTGCTGTGCTGTTACTCCACCCTAAATGAGTTAGTGAAATTTCAACTTCTGTTCTCTTTTTAGCTACCATGAGGCACAATGGTTGATTGCACAACACATTGCCCCTCTGTTCACCTCAAATTGAACACTCATGTTCTCTAAATAATTCCTTTTATTAATGGGTTGGCTTTTATGGTGCTTCAGTCAATTTGAATCCCAAATGAATATTTTATGGGCTTCTTAATGATTTTTAAAGCTTTACTTGAATTTCAGAAGAATAAGACACATATACTTGGGAGTGACCTTCTGATCTAATTTGTTGGATCTCTTTCAATATGAGTGCTATCCTCTATCCTATTATAGTAGCAATTTATCATTATATCTCCTTTTGAATTGAACTTCACTTGATTAAGCTTTGTATGAATATTTTTTCCTTTCAAATCTCGCAAGACAAGCACCTCTGTAGACACAGATAGGTTCATGCTTTCAGCCAGTGCCACTGGATAAAACAGAAGATGGCGGTCCTTTCATTTGTTGATAAATCCCACTCATGCATGTCCATGTTTCTGGATTTTTATGTTTAGCTGATTTTGAGAAAACATACCAGCCATGGAAGGACACGTACTGCTAACTGACACCTTAATAAACTCCCACTTTTAACTATAGGCCTAGACATTTTGCATCTTCCCCACACACTGGGAGTCTCAGCACTGGATCCTGTGGCATGTGAAGTTTGGCTAGCAACTTCTACCCATTGCCTTTTCCGTGAATAGTTTGAAAAATCAACAGGTGTGTCGTTATAGAGCATCACTGTCATTCCAGCTTCAATGGTGGGTGCAGTGGGCTATCTGACCATTCAGAGGCAGTTGCTGCCTTCAGGCCAGTTTTAATGCAATGCCTGAAGCACATAATCTTCAGTTCAGAGGTTCAGAAACCACAAAGAAGTTCTGCCATGTGCTATGGAAAGCAGGTGTAATGTATCACACCTTCGTATGGGATAGCAGCCACCATGCATACAAGATGATTCTGTCACAGAGCTTTGTGGGCTATATTACCTCACATGAAGAAAAAAGTCACTGCTTTGTCGACTTCAGTACTCAACTCCATGGAACTCATACGTGTGGTCATTTGTGGCTTGTTTTGTTTAATGACGAGTTGTAAAATTTCAAGGCTCTACTATTTTGGTTGGTTTAAGAGATCCTTTTATCTTTACCGTCATTATAATTCATTTCACACAGCAGCAAGTGGGCCTTTGCTTTTTTTAACTCATTACTACAGAACTGCTTCTCTGATCTATTTTCTACCTGCTTCAGGTTTTTTTTTATCTGTGGGCTAGGTGCGGTGCATTAACTACTACATCAGAATAGTGTTTTCCACCCATAGAGCAGATATAGCTCACAGAGAGAAAGACAGAGAGACCATGTGTCCTAGAAATGAGGTCACCTTGTTAGGTGGCAGAGCAGGATTAGCTCCTTACTCCCCTGGTCCATATGTCTGAGCTGCTGCTACAGCTTAATTTATTGTGATCCTTTTATAGTCCTGTTCCAACAAAGTTACAGAAAAAGGCTCACTTAAAGTCAATGTCTTTATTAGCAATTTTGCAACATCACTTTCTTCTTCTACACTCAGAACATTTGCATATTGACATTATTTTCCTTGGCACAGCCCACATCAGCAGAGTTGTCACTAAACTACAGTCGGAGGCAGAGTGAAAACCCCTCACTAAGCTGTCAATTCAGTGATCCCAGTGACCTAATGGCATAGCTCATCTGTGAAATGAACTGCTCTGGACATGAACTTCAGTTCTCATGATTTCCTGTCACCAGCCTCCGCTCAGGAGTGACAAATGTTTTGTGTTGTTACACCAACGAAGTTTGTATTCCTTAAACACAGTTACCGCCTCTTTGCAAATAAGACAGACTACCTTGGCTGTTACATCAGTGAAAAAGATTCAGAGGTATAATAATCATACTTTGCTACATATTCTATGCCTCATTCTCTGGTAAAGTAAGCCACATAGTTATAGAGCATCGCTGTCATTCCAGCATTCAATGGTAGGTTCAGTCTGTAATTTGCTTTTAGCAATGGGCTGATGGTCAGCTCAATCACAGTAAGAAAAAGTCCCCCTGTATAACCTAATAATACTAATAAATAAAAAAATTGAGCTGAATGAGAAAGGGAGCCTGGCTGTACAGGAGACTCCTTAGTCACATTAGTGACATCCTGCCCAGGTTGATGGGACCATTCAGCACCAGTCTGTCTTTGAGAGAGCATTGCTGGCTTCAGGCTTCGTAATGGAAGTTACACTTAAATTGGTTTTTGTCTTAAGCAAATTGGATCCCCTGTAAATATTTATTTCTGTGACAGTAATGATTTTGAGACAGGCAGTTATTGTACTTTCAGTCAGCTGAGACAATTGTAATGTAACTTGAATCCTTCCCTCTTCCTGTTGTGTCCTTTGCAGATGAGCGTGAGGCGGTTCAGAAAAAGACCTTCACCAAGTGGGTAAACTCTCACTTAGGTCGTGTGACCTGTCGCATCGGAGACTTGTACACTGACCTACGTGATGGCCGCATGCTTATCCGCCTGCTGGAAGTGCTGTCAGGAGAACAGCTGGTCAGTATCACACAGAAACTCTTCCTCTCTGTCCTAGCTGGACACTCAGCTGACCCTCTCCCTGCACCACAAGTCAGGAAACAGAGATCATGTGCTTCATTGTTTTTTCTTTTAGTATTATTTTCTTGTCTCATTGCTTCTATTTGTTTCTTTCTCCTTTCTGCCTTCTTCAAGTCTATTCTGATCTCTTTTGTTCAGTAATGCCGACCTGGGTCACCTCTCTTTTCTCCCACTCACTGCAGCCAAAGCCCACTAAGGGCCGTATGCGTATCCACTGCCTGGAGAATGTCGACAAAGCCCTGCAGTTCCTCAAGGAGCAGAAGGTCCACCTGGAAAACATGGGCTCACATGACATTGTGGATGGGAATCATCGACTCACCCTGGGTCTCATCTGGACTATTATCCTGCGCTTCCAGGTAACGTCTAGCTCTGTGGAGCTCTGATCATTCCCCACTCAACTCACCTGCCACGTTGCCTAACCTTTCTTTCAAAGACCCATCTGGGCTTTGGGACATCATGTCTCTGCATGTAGCCTCCTCAGGCAAACACCCTGGTGGGAATAGAGGTCAATGCTGCTGGGTTGTGATTTTCAGGGCAATTACTGCTAGGATGTGGTTATTACGTTTTATGAACATTTTATTCATTTATATATTTAAATATTTATTCATTATTTTAGTCATCCATGTATTGTAACCTGTCAACTGATGTACACTGGTGTAAACTGATCAGATAGTGAATTATAATCAGTTGTAATACAAATTAAATGTCAGTGGAAACTCTAATTGTATAAGGATGGTGTAAAATGAGGAGTAGCCAGAGTCTAACTGAGTGAATGCACTGTGAACAGATCCAGGACATCAGTGTGGAGACTGAGGACAACAAGGAGAAAAAGTCTGCTAAAGATGCCCTGCTGCTTTGGTGCCAGATGAAAACCGCTGGGTGAGAAAGGTTCAAGGAAGGAAAGCCAGAGCTATCGATTAATTGCATAGGCTAAATACTGTTAATATATGAACATATGTTCTATCGTTTTTAGTGGTTATAGTGGTTACTGATGAATCTTGCTGTGTTGAGTTAATGATTAATGAGCTCCAATCTGGTCTTTGCAGATACCCCAATGTCAACGTCCACAACTTTACTACCAGCTGGAGAGATGGTCTGGCGTTCAATGCCATCGTGCACAAACACAGGTCATTGACTTTTTCCTGCACCTCATGTTACCTGCTGCACTGTCATGTGCAGCGAAACTGGCCCTATTAGCTGTATGCCCTGATATCATTCATTATAACAGTGCTCTTTTTGAAAGTGAGGATTTTGTTTAACCATGCTGCTAACTGAAAAGGTGTCCAGTATCTTGGCCTCCTCTTCTTTTTTTGTATAATGAGGAGCACCTGTCGCAGCACCATCACACTTCTCTGGGGTGTTTTTATCCCCATTTTCTATTTAGGTCTCCTCCTCCTCTCTTCCTCCAAACAGTCTGCAGTTTGGCTAAAAGGATGAAAGTAAAATTGGGAGTAAGTTGACCTAGATCACAGAAATAATAACCCACTTATTTTGTATGCGGTGCCATCCTTGGTAACTCACTTGCACACTCTGCTGGTAATATTAGTGCTTGAAGTGTTGAAACAGACAAAGCCAAATATCAGTATTAAAATCTGTATTAAATATCAGTATGTTTTCTTAGTTGTTCATTATGAGAAAAGTAAACAAAAATGTGTGAAGTATTGCTGCTGTTGCAGAACAACAGCATTTTCAGTGTTACTTGATTCAAAGTTTCCAAGGTCGCCGTACAGTAAGTTTCATGACCCTTGGGCCCCTCAAACCCCAAATTGTGTGATTTTCAGAAACACATGAGCCTCAATGAGGAAAAAAAAGCATTCTTTTCTTCATTTCTGTGTTTTTGTCTAACAACAGTGACATGCTTTTTGGCTGGTACCTTTTTTAAATTACTATAAATTACATGGTCTCAAAACAATAACATGAGACTTTCTACACCTCTTAAACCCAATGTGAAACATTACAATCCCAGTAATCCCAAAATAAACGCATGGTTTAGACAAGAATAAGTATTAATAGGCAAGCAGTGGGAACAGCGTCACTTCCAGGGCCCTCTGTTCAAATATAAGTGGGCTCACATGAAAGACTAAAACTGTATCTTTCCAACAATGATCCCTGGTCCCTCTGTTAGAGCAGGTTGCGACCCACTAGTTGAGAAGCACTGATTTGACTAGGAAAACAGTGGAAACATATTTTCTTCTCCAGAGCACAAGAAGAAAGTTTTAGTTGACACGTCAACATGAATGATATTGGTAGTTGGAAGCACTGTTTCTCCCTTGAGATCTGATCTGAAGAAAACATTCCCCTCCCTCTGCAGGTCTGACCTGATTGAGTTTGACACCCTGAAAAGGTCCAATGCCCACTATAATCTCCAGAACGCTTTCAATGTGGCAGAGAAGGAGCTGGGGCTTACCAAGCTGCTGGACCCAGAAGGTGAGTGAGTCTAGGCCCCAGAAAATCAAAGGGCACGTTGGAGTCACAGTGCCCACTGGTGTCTGTGACCCGGGGTAGCTTGATGGGGGTGTTGGGCTATGGAGGATTACTGGAAGTAATTACAGCTTAGACTCTACTACATCACGTCAGCTACACTGACATCACACAGAGTATGTCCATAAACAATGAGAGTTTGGCACCCATCTTGAATTCATAGTTCAAGACAGTTTTGAAAACTAAACTCAAGTGTGTTTAACTGTAATGAAGAGACCATGTTGAGAGGAGAGTTTGTGTTATTTGTGTTAGCACATGCTGAATAGATAAGTAAAAGGGTGTGGAGATGGATCATGCTGTCTTTGTTCAGATGTCAATGTTGACCAACCGGATGAGAAGTCCATCATTACGTATGTGGCAACCTACTACCACTACTTCTCTAAGATGAAGGCCCTCGCAGTGGAGGGGAAAAGAATTGGCAAGGTGTGTGTGTGCATGATGCATGAGCATATGTGCATAATTCATTTTCTGTACAGTACAGTGAGTGTTTGTGTTCCAGGTGCCCTGGTCCACAGCTAAACCCTCTCTCTGTCCCAGGTGCTGGACTATGCTATAGAGGCTGACCAACTGATTGAGAAGTATGAGACCCTGGCCTCAGAGCTGCTGCAGTGGATTGAGCAGACCATTCTTACACTCAATGATCGGCAGCTAGCTAACTCCCTGAGTGCTGTGCAGAACCAGCTCCAGGCTTTCAACTCCTATCGCACTGTGGAGAAACCCCCCAAGTGAGTTAAGGGCTTACAAGAAGTACAGAAAGCAATATTGAATTTTTGTAGGGTACATGATGCAGGGAATGTTAGAGGCTTGAAGAGATGTCTATATGTTCTTTGATGTAACACTAAATCTTCATCAGTGCACTGTATGTAGTGCCCACTGCATGTCCTCTATTAGGATGTGAAATATGAAAATATTTGTCTAACAGAGGTGGTGTCACGTATGTGCTCCACAGATTTACAGAGAAAGGCAACCTGGAGGTTCTACTCTTCACCATCCAGAGCAAGATGAGAGCTAACAACCAGAAAGTCTACATGCCAAGGGAGGGCAAACTTATCTCTGACATCAATAAGGTACGGTATGGGCTTATCTAGAAAACAGCTTGTTAGTAAGAAATATGGCCTACAATTAAAGGGAAATACCACTTAATATAATTAATCATATGTTGTTATTGAAAACATGAATAACTCTCTCCCAAAGTCAGAAACCAGAGAACTAAGACTTGAACCTGTGATGTCGTCAAGATGTGAAATCGGCAGCTTGTTTTAAGAGTTGTTCATGTTCACTTTGGATTGTCCTAGACCACAGGACCATCCATGAGTAGTTAAATTGAGTGGCATTTCCCTTTAATAGTGTCTCACTATAATGGTGTAATGTGTAAACTAATGGTATCCTAGTTGCAGGATGTTACCAAATTCCTGTATTTCGATTGGCATGGTAGGCATGGGAACGCCTGGAGAAGGCAGAGCATGAACGTGAGCTGGCACTAAGGAATGAGTTGATCCGCCAAGAGAAGCTGGAGATGCTCGCTGCTCGTTTTGACCGCAAAGCCGCTATGAGGGAGACATGGCTGAGTGAGAACCAGAGGCTGGTGTCTCAGGTAGGACACTATGTTATCCATTCACTGATACACCACACTTAGCCAAGGAGTAGGTACCTGAGCCCATTACCAATCATCATTGCAAAAACAGACAAACATATGTGGCTACAAATACACTTGGCATGGGAACACGCTTAGTTTCATCCTGTTACAAGTTCATATTCTTTTGTCATTAGGACAATTTTGGAACTGACTTGGGAGCAGTGGAGGCTGCCACTCGTAAACACGAGGCCATTGAGACAGACATCGGGGCATATGGGGAGCGTGTGGCCGCAGTGGAGGCTGTTGCCAGGGAGCTGGAGGCAGAGGCATACCATGATGTGCGGCGTGTAATCGCACGAAGGGATAATGTGCTTCGACTCTGGGAATACCTGAAAGAGCTTCTGGCTGCACGCAGAGAGCGGCTGAACGCCCATCGTGACCTACAGAGGCTGCTTCAGGAGATGCGCTACATCATGGACTGGATGGGAGACATGAAGGTACTAACCTACACAACGCCATGCTTGCGCAGACTATTTATTCTTTTTATCTTGTGAGGCGCTAATGCGTTGCATCCTACATTTTGTTGGCTTTGTTTTTAATTAACAAAAGCAATCTCCCAATCCTCAAAATCAAATGGGTTTTTGTGCACATATGTTCACTGCAGCTCTAGCATTTTCCCTGATCTGAGGCCCATTAACAGCAGTAGTTGCTTTTACAGGCCTAGCCTGGTCTGAAATGCAGGTATTGACAAATACAGTTGCGTAATGGCCATGGACACAACACTTTGGCTACTAAAAACAGTCCATGGCCACTAGATTCAGAATGGGTCCACATTGTAAAACAATGACTTTCAACATCTAACTCATCATTCACAGTGCCAACCAGTCAGAATGCAACCTAGTGCAAATGTCGGGTGAGAGTTGGGTGAGAGTGTGAGGGCATTTGCCTTAATGTTTGCTGTACACCAGACTTTTTCTTGAATGATAAGGCAGTTCTACAGTTGAGCAACACTCTATTAATATAACTGCATTACAGTGAAGCATTCCAGTGCAAAGGGAAAATATTAGTCCAGTGTTGCAAGACTAGCATAGAGGCATAGGTATGATTAGCCAGTATTATGTAGATGCTGTCCCATTGGGCAGATGGAGAGGGAATTTCAAGGTGTGCATGAAAGGTGTCTCTTGGGCATTTTGGGTGAATGGAATATGTTTAAAGGAGAACAGAATTAGGTAGGGAATTATTTAGTGCGAGGGCAAACTTCTAACTGCACTGGCTGAAGCTTGTATGTAGTTACACCTAGGTCCCCGGTGAGAGGGAGTAAATAACCGTCTCACAGGAAGATAACACATCAGGGAACTTTATTATCTTGTGAAATGGACAATTGCAGACAGGTGGGTGAATATAAAGGATCTGAACATGTGCAGTTCTGAAATAACAAAAAAAAAGTAAATAAGGTTAGCGAGGTAGTACTTTTTGGAGGACCAAGAATCATTGAGGCGGAGTTGCAGTACTAAACAACACTGATTGGTCAGTACAAGCTACGCATTTTTAAATACTGTCTTAAATACCATCTTGTTCAATCTCTGTTTCAAGTTCGGCACGTCTCGTTTCCAAAAACGATTCTAATATCACGTTCATACCAAAGTAAAGAACAACAACAATCAATACCATAGCTGCTTGAACTTCCCCCACGTTTGCTGTGTTGAAATTGGGGCTGTTGTTGTGGGGGCCGTCACGTACCTAAACGACGTATGAAGTCACTCTTTTGTTGCGTCACATGGTTCTTATTTGCATAATCTTCGGTACTTTGGTGCGGTGGGAAAGCAACCTCAAAACCTTCTCTCTGCTGAGAAGGTTCCTGCTCAAAAAAGTACCCAAAAGGTTCAGGTTCCTGTAGTGGAAAAACAACATAAGTAATTAATAGCAGAGACAAGTGCATACACACAGTGGCATTTGGGAATTGCATTCCCTGCATGTCAGGGAATAAAACATGAAGCTTTATGGGAAGCTCACACCATCACAAGGCTCAGCATCCGTACACCCCCACACACTGTTCGTCATCACCTGCCTGTGCAACTTGGTACTGAACTCTGGATGAATAATAAAACCGAGGAAATTTGCCAATTTTACTAGCAGTTCCCATCCACCATTTCCAGGTCTATTTAAAAAAAACTAAAAAAAATATACATGATGCTTCTACCCTGCCTCAGAGCACATGCGGCTGCTGCACAATATTGGCTCTAGCTCTGAATACTTGGCCTCATCAGCCACCCACCGCCTTTGTACAACTATAGCTGTAGTTGCTGCTATTGATGTGAGCCTTCTCTAGAATTAGACATTAGCATTCTTTTGCTAATGTTATGAAGCTTTCTTTACCTTTTCATAGCAAGAAGCAATGTGTGTGGGTGGTGCATATTTATTTTTAAAGAAATGCATTGCTGTTTTTGGTAGTGAAGCATGTCTGTCACCTCCCGCTTCAATTTACGTTTGTCATAACTTAATAAGTATGGTCAGTTCACCCTTAAATTCACAGGCTTGTAGACAGATTGGGCAGTGCAAGATTTTTTTCCCTGTCTACCCTCAGCCCTTCTGTTTCTCTCCAAATAAAACATTGTTTCCAGCTACTACACAGCTTGGCTGTTGTTTAAGATATGAATGCCTTTGTTTATCTGTAATTTCATAAATGTCATAAATGTCTCAGTGATTCACTTTCTCATTACCCTATAATGAGAAATGCTTGCACACAGTTTATAATCCATACATGAATTTTGTTTATAGCCCAATTAAAATGTGGCCTAGTGCAAGACATAGAAATGGGGAAGCATGCACAGGCACAAAAAATAAGCTCAGGTTGATTTAAAATGTATTTAGTGCCAGTACAGAAGTTAGCCTAAACACACTTGACACTTGAGCCTTCCAAAGGGTGTGCTGACTTTGTCCCTCTGTGTGCTTCTCCATTTAACAGTCTTGACTGCAAGGACTTATGCTATAATTTAAAATGTAAAAACGCCCCTTCCTTGCACAATTAAAAGCTATGTTTCAATTCAAGTCATCACGACTACACTGTGCACACTATGTGTGGGTGTACACTATTGCCCAACCCTGTTGCTTACCCTGTGAGTGTGTAGGTGTCTTGGCTACTGCTCCAGCAGAATGATCATTATCTTCTTTGCATTTCAGTGTCGTCTGCAGTCCCAGGACAGTGGTAAGCATTTGCACGATGTGTTGGACCTGCTGCAGACGCACACTCTAGTGGAGGCTGATATATCAGCCCAAGCAGAGGGGATCAAGGCAGTGCAGGGAGCCGCACAGCGCTTCACCTCCTATGAACAGGGTGAGGCTTAAACAATCACACATTTACTTGGAAAACTATGTGGCTTTAGTCAAACCTATTTGTTTGTGGTCTGAAAAATGTGGCTCAATCTAAGATCTTTCTGCGTTTGTCATTGCCAGCTTATAAACCATGTGAGCCAGCACTAGTTAGTGAGAAGGTTGACCTGCTGGGCCGGGCTTATGAGGAGCTTGGCCAGCTTGCTGGGGAACGCAGGGAGCGCCTGGAGGACTCACGGCGCCTGTGGCAGTTCCTGTGGGAACTTGGAGAGGAGGCGGCCTGGATCAGAGAACAGGAGCAGATCTTGGCTGGTGGAGACTGTGGTCGTGACCTTACTTCCGCCTTGCATCTGCTCAGTAAGCATGAGGCTTTCAGGGATGAGATGGCAGCCCGCTACGGCCCTCTGGGCCACAGCATCGCTTCAGGGGAAGCTCTGGTTAAGGAGGGACACTTTGGAGCCCCCGAGGTCACTGAGAGGATCCAGGACATCCGTGCACAGTGGGCACATCTGGAAGAGGTGAGAGGTGCACTTGCTACACAGTAAGGATTAGTATGAGGCCATTTTCTCCAATGTTTTTTTTGTTTATAATGTTCATGTTCTTACCCCCCCCCTCCTCAGACAACCCAGCTCAGAGAGCAGAGGCTTAAGGAAGCAGTGGCTCTGCACCAGTTTCAAACAGATGCCAATGACATGGAGGCTTGGACCATGGAGACACTTAGACAGGTGTCCAGTCAGGAGGTGGGCCATGATGAGTTCTCCACCCAGACTTTAGCTCGCAAGCAGAGGGAGGTGGAGGAGGAGATCCAGAGCCACCGCCCCCTCATCGACTCCCTGCATGAGCAGGCCCTGGCACTGCCACAGGCCTACATAAGTTTCCCTGAGGTTTGTATATATTTCACAGTCTTTCATACTCAATCCATGATGTGGTGCTGTTTCTGATACTAGATTATTGTCCATTGCTGTCTGTAGGTGGACGGTCGTCTGCCTGCTATTGAGCAACAATATGAGGAACTGGAGTCTCTGTCAGCAGCTCGGCGCCAGGCTCTAGAAGGTGCTCTGGCCCTCTACCGTATGTTCAGCGAGGCTGGTGCCTGCCAGCTCTGGGTGGAAGAAAAGGAGCAGTGGCTACATGGCATGGAGATCCCAACCAAACTGGAGGACTTAGAGGTGGTGCAGCAGAGGTCAGTCTGAGAGGACAACAAGAGAGCAATGTTAATTCAGAAGATTGAATTTGAAAGAAGTGTAGTGATAAGCTGCATTCCTTTTATCCTGCAAAGCTTACTATCCCACAAACCCTACTCAAGATGTTAAGGCTCACAGGTGTTAAATAATAAAGGCCTACCCAGTGATATAGTTGCATTACTGTGAAACAAAACATATGGGGTACCACTAATTATTTTTTTCAAGACGACCCTTTTCTAAAAACTTCAGATAACATTCAGCAAGCCACTGCTTCCTTTATTATTTGAAGTTCATGATACAACATTTTGTTGATGTAATCAACAAAATATAAACAAAATATAAATGAAACTGCCGTAAAATATAAACAAAAGTCTGTGTTTCCTTCTCTGGCAGATATCTTGTTATCTACTGAAGTTGGTTAGGATTTTAATAGTGAGTGGAATGAAGCTGTATAGTAAAGATGTTTTTATGTGTGACTGCAGGTTTGAGACACTGGAACCTGAGATGAACAACTTGGGCACTCGCGTCACTGATGTGAACCTGGTGGCCCAGCAGCTGCTAAGCTCTGACAACTGTAGCAAAGACCAAATCCACCAGACACAAGACCAACTGAACAACAGGTCAGAGTTGTTGTATGGTGCTGTACAGACAACATAGTAAAACCCACAACTTTGAAACAGAAATGTATTTGTATGCAATGAACACTGTTTGTAGTATGTTGAATATGGCCTTTGGTGTGGTCACCAGATGGAAGGAGTTCCAACGGCTGTCTGGTCAAAAGAAGCACGCCCTGGAGTCAGCCCTTAACATCCAGAACTACCACCTGGAGTGTAATGAGATCCAGACTTGGATGAGAGAGAAAACTAAAGTCATTGAATCCACTCAGAGCTTGGGCAATGACCTGGCTGGAGTGATGGCACTGCAACGCAAACTCACTGGCATGGAGAGGGACCTGGAGGCTATTCAGGTATGCAAAGGTTATAAGTTAGAGGCAGAGGTGTATGGATGTAGGCTTGGAACAGAAGAGACAGGACTATAAATAATCACAGAAAATGAAGCAAATGATTTTTATGATAAACATTTGAGTGTGATAACATTATGTGCTTGTCAGCCTTCCTGCATTCCAACCCCTTTTCCTGCCTTTTTAGGGCAAGTTAGATGACCTGACAAAAGAGGCAGAAAAGCTGGCCGAGGAACACCCAGACCAGGCTGAGGAGATCCAAGCCCACCTAGCAGGGATTCAAGAGGTGTGGGAAGAGCTGAACATCACCATGAAGCGACGCGAGGAGTCACTAGGCGAAGCCAGCAAGCTGCAGGGCTTCCTTAGGGATCTAGATGACTTCCAATCCTGGCTATCCCGCACTCAAACAGCCGTGGCCTCAGAAGACATTCCTACCTCTCTGCCTGAGTCTGAGATCCTGCTGGCCCAGCACGAGAGCATTAAGAATGAGGTGGATAACTACAAGGAGGACTATGAGAAGATGCGAGCAGTGGGTGAGGAAGTGACCCAAGGTCAGACAGATGCTCAGTACATGTTCTTGGCCCAGAGGCTGCAGGCGCTGGACACTGGCTGGCATGAGTTGCGTCGCATGTGGGAGAACCGCCACAGCCTGTTGGCCCAAGCCTTTGACTTCCAGACCTTCTTGAGAGATGCAAAGCAGGCAGAGGCCTTCCTCAACAGCCAGGTAAGATGAAAAGCATTATGGAGTTGAAGGCTGTGCCAATGGTGCCCTACCTAAACTGAGCCTGACAGCTACTGGTGATTTTAAAGCACAGACCCTACTTGACTAATAGCTTAGGTAAATCACAAAGTCAGCCTTCCAGCAGAGACTAGGTTGGAATAATTGCAATCACCTGAACTGCCTGCTCCTTTTCACTTGTGACAGCAAAACACATAATTTCTTCATGAACGAGTCCTTTTCAGGTTTGAAAAACAAAAACAGCAGCCTAGCTGTTTTTAGTCACCTAGGTCTTTATAGGCTCAACTTGCCTATGGCCTATACTGACTATCCCCAGTTCAAGAATCAGGTTTGAAAAACAAAGACAGCAGCCTAGCTGTTTTTAGTCACCTAGGTCTTTATAGGCTCAACCTGCCTACGGCCTATACTGACTATCCCCAGTTCAAGAAATGCTAACCATTTTGTCACCTTTGATCAATTAAATAGTTTTCTAGCTTAAATTCTTCAGTTGTAGCCAGCATTTTCACCCAGGCTGCCAGGTCAAGGTTGTTGTGCAGCAATAAGACTCAGGTAAAATCAATGAAGTTGTATTGATTTATCAAAAAAAACCTTTGTTAGCATTTGCCAATTTTTTCTCATGGTTGCAGTGTTTTAGCCTGTTTGTTTGCCTGTGTGGCCAGTTATGTGTACACAAGCCCAAAAGTATTTGAAAGGACAGAGTAAAGAGAGCTGTTCTGTAAGTAGGTCAAAGGCCTAGATTTGTAGGGTGTAGACCACTATACTAGGACTATTTTCAATGCCAACAAGTCTAGAGATCTACTATTATAGTTCAGGTGGCATGTAAAATAAAATGGGTTAAAGTAAAATAAAAACATTACTTTTTTTACTTTTTTTTACTTTAACTCTTTGTAGTGATATATATTTATACAGTATCCAGTATTTTCCAGGTATTGTAATGTTTATTCATAGAGTACGTAAAGGTTGAAAGAACCTGGATGGGATCACCTAAAACCTCAGTTCCTGCTGTTCTTAATTCTTAAGCATATTTTTAATCTGAAGACATTTTTAAAACCATTTCACACCAATAGGCAGTGTAAAAAAAAAAAAAGGTTGACTCCAAATGATTTTTATTTTCCGCTTTTTGTCTATTTCACTTGATGAGTTGATCAAGGAAGTCAACAGGCTGCAAATATTAATTATTTGACACACAAAAAGGAAATTATGATATAATTGCAAATGAGAAATTTATTTTTTAACATTCCCCTTCTCTCTGTGTAGGAGTATGTGCTGTCTCACACAGAGATGCCCACCAGCCTTCAGGGAGCAGATGAGGCCATTAAGAAGCATGAGGACTTCCTGACCACCACAGAGGCCAGTGAGGAGAAGATCACTGGGGTGGTGGAGGCTGGAAGGCGCCTCATTAATGACTGTAATGCCAACTCTGATAAGATCCAGGAAAAAGCTGACTCTATCCAGGAGAGGTTAGAAGAGGATGAATATGAGTTTTCCTCTTTGAGTGGAACCTGGAAGAGTGCCTCATTTAGTTTTTTTCCTTATTTTTCTCCAGGCATCAGAAGAATAAGCAGGCTGCAAATGAGCTGTTGATGAAACTTAAGGATAACCGTGAACTACAGCACTTCCTTCAAGATGGACAGGAGGTAATAATAACAGAAATCAAAATAAAACACTAAAACAATAAAACAGCCAGGTGAATAAATAGAGATCATTAGGAGGTAAACATGCAAAAATAACTCATTGTGAAAAGAATATGTAGTAACTATTATCTAACTATTCTCTTCTCTGCAGCTGACATTGTGGATCAATGAGAAGATGCTGACAGCTCAGGACATGTCATACGATGAGGCCAGAAACCTCCACAGCAAGTGGCAGAAACACCAGGCCTTCATGGCAGAGCTGGCCTCCAACAAAGACTGGCTAGACAAAATTGATAAGGTGTGACCGTTTTTACATTATATCATCATTATTACTGAATGCATTCATGTGAAAAACATTTTTATGTGATATGAACACCACTTTGACATCCTCCTCATCGCCCCATGCAATGCCTGTAGAATTTTTGTAGATGTTGGTGGTGAGTGTAATTGGTTTGGAGCCCCAGGTTCACTCTTGGGCCCAAGGATCAGCTGTAGGAGGTGTTGCAGTTATTTGGATATTTATATCATGATATATGGACAATTGTGTAAATGTAATTGTAGTAGTTTTATTTGGTTTTGGGCAGGCTGAGCAATGAGGTGAGATAATGTATTTTCATTTTATTTACATTTTTCTCACTGTGGGGACAATTGTCCAGCTGCTACTGTGGATAAATGAATATAAAGGAAACCCTGTCCTTATGAGTCTTCTATCCCCATCAGGAGGGCCAGGCGCTGGTGATTGAGAAACCAGAGCTGCAAACTGTGGTCCAGCAGACCCTGGAGGGCCTGCAGGGCCAATGGGAGGAGCTGGAGGGCACCACCCGCACCAAGGCCCAGTGCTTATTTGATGCTAACAGGGCAGAGCTCTTTACCCAGAGCTGCTCAGCTCTGGATGTCTGGCTGAAAAACCTGGACGGTCAGCTGCAGAGTGACGACTATGGCAAGGATTTGACCAGTGTCAACATCCTGCTCAAGAAGCACCAGGTAGACCACACTGCACAAGCTAAGCACAATCTATACCATCTCAGTCATACTAGCAGCTGTCATACTACATTGAGATCTTTTAAATCTTATGGAAGTTTAAAGGTATACTGACACTAACAGGGAAAGTTCTTAATGACACAAAAATCATGTATACAAAATATCAATTTTCATAAGAAAAGTGCTGAAAACAACATGATGTCTGTGTTTAAGATTGAAGATTGAGTATCAACTATCCTCAATATTCTTAGACCCTGAATCTATTTGGGTGAATGTGTGTACAGCTACCCAGAGCCATTTAGTATATTAGTTTAAGTATAATAATTAGCATTTTCAGGAGACTTTTGAGGAGCTTGCCAGAATCTTGCTCTGTTGCATGGTAAAGTAGCTGTTGATCGGCAGCTCATTTTGAATATGTTTGTTATCTTACCATTATGATGTTACAGGGTTAAATATAGTTGTTGTACAGCAACACTGCACCCATAGTATAACCTGGCCAAAATCGCTCAGTGGCTCTGGAACTGAGAGAAACTGGAAAACAGTTTTGACATTGTAACAACAGACAAACTGAACACTGAAAAGTCTACATTCAGCAGTAAAAATCTTGGTATAGAATTTCCCACTTTGTAAAATTGGAGTAAAATTATGACATGGCATTTTGAGTATTCACAACTGCAAGTGTGAATTTGGCAAGTACCTGGATCTTGATCTGTGATGAATGGTAATTCCATCTTATCTGATATCACTACGACGTCCCTGTGTAGCTGCTGGAGCACCAAATGGAGGTGCGGGAGAAGGAGGTGCAGTCCCTGCAGTCTCAGGCTCTGGCCCTGTCCCAGGAGGATGCTGGACTGGCTGAGGTGGATGGACAGCAAAGGCACGTCACTGAAAGCTTTGCCAATCTTCAGGACCCTCTCAAACTGAGGAGACAGCAGCTGCTTGCATCCAAAGAAGCACATCAGTTCAACAGAGATCTGGAGGATGAGATTGTGAGTGGGATTCCCTGATACACAAACAATATGTGGATCTAGTTGTATTTCTGTTGGTCATTGCTTTAGTTATGCATCTGTTTTTCTTTTTTCCAGCTCTGGGTGAAGGAGAGGATGCCCCTAGCCACCTCCACAGACCATGGAAGGGACTTGCCCACTGTGCAGCTGCTAATCAAGAAGAACCAGGTATAGTTATGGACAACAGAGATGTGTTGTGTTTTTTGAGACATGACTGTGGGATGATTAAGTGTCAAAACAGCGTGATTGATTTATAGGTAACTGACTCTCCCTTGTCAGCTCAAAGTATTAAATGCCTTCATTGGCTATAGACTTAAGAGAAAATGTGAGGTAAAAATTACCTGCCCGCCAATAAAATTAACACCTTGATCTGTCCCTCATCCAGACATTACAGAAGGAGATCCAGGGCCATCAGCCTCGTATTGATGACATCCACAGACGAGGTAGGACCCAGAGCCAGGTAGATGGTGAGAGGCAGTCTGCCCTACAGGGCCGTCTGGTTGAGCTGAGGGACCTATGGGCCCAGCTCATTGCTGAGACAGATGAGCGTCATGCCCGCCTCATGGAGGCTAACCGTGCCCAGCAGTTCTACACTGATGCTGCTGAGGCTGAGGCCTGGATGGGAGAACAGGAGCTGCACATGATGTCAGAGGAAAAAGCCAAGGTGACTCGAGAGAAAACAAGATGTGTAATTACTTTCGATGCAACAACTTACATTCCTGCTGTTTCACAATCTTCTGCCTTGTGAATACTTAAAATTGTCCTGTGTTTGTCTCCCAGGATGAGCAAAGCGCATTAGTGATGGTGAAGAAGCACCAGATCCTAGAACAGGCACTTGAAGACTACGCCCAAACTATTCATCAGTTAGCCAACAGCAGCCGTCTCATGGTCACCAGTGAACACCCAGAGAGGTGAGAGGACACAAGTGGATCTGAATGTTGCAGCATCATCAACACAATAAAACCAAATTTCCACATAAGCTTGGTTATTTACCAAATTGTTCTCCCACTGTCACTAATCTAAAGCTTGATTTCATTCCAATTTAACAGTGAGAGAATCACCTTACGGCAAGCCCAAGTAGACAAGCTGTACGCAGGGCTGAAAGACCTTGCTGAGGAGCGTCGTGGGCGGCTTCAGGAGAGACTGAGGCTGACCCAGCTAAAGCGGGAGGTGGATGACCTGGAACAGTGGATTGCTGAGAGGGAGGTGGTTGCTGGCTCCCATGAACTGGGACAGGACTATGAACACGTCACAGTGAGTTTTCTCTCATTCACATGCAGTGCTTAGGGAAGTAAAGCTGAATTAATTAGTCTTCTTTGTTCAGATGTTGAGGGACAAGTTCCGGGAGTTTGCCCGTGACACCAGCACCATTGGCCAGGAGCGTGTAGACGGTGTTAACGGGCTGGCAGACGACCTGATCGAGTCTGGTCACCCTGAGAACGCTAGCGTGGCTGAGTGGAAGGACGGGCTGAACGAGGCCTGGGCTGACCTATTGGAGCTGATCGACACACGCACACAGATGCTGGCTGCCTCCTATGAGCTGCACCGCTTCCATCAAGATGCCATGGAGGCACTTGGCCGTGTTCGTGAGAAGAGGGAGGCGCTGCCATCCGACCTGGGTCGTGACCTTAACACTGTCCAGCACTTGCACAGACAACACAACACCTTCGAGCATGACATCCAGGCTCTCAGTGGACAGGTCAGTTGTCTATCTAAAAAGAGATCCAAAACAATGAACCCAGAACAGGGAGAAATGCTGTTCTGTGTATTGTTTACTATATAAAATGGACAGGATGTTTTTTGAGATGCCAAGAAATGAGAATGTTTTTTGAAAACTGTATGTTCCCTCTTCTCCTTCAACCTCCCAGGTGAACCAGGTGCAAGATGACGCAGCACGGCTACAAAAAGCCTACGCTGGGGAGAAGGCAGAGGAAATTCACAGGAGCGAACATGCTGTCACTTCAGCCTGGGAGGGCCTGTTGGAGGCTGGCCAGGCCCGCAGGCTCCTTCTGCTGGACACCGTGGAGAAGTTCCGGTTCTTCAACATGGTGCGAGACCTAATGCTCTGGATGGACGGTGTCAACCTGCAGATTGATGCCCATGACAGCCCTAGGTGAATGTGCTTCTCAGTTTTTTTGTCTCCAGTTGACTTAATGAGAACGTAGATATGATCAATCATAAATATTTTTAAAACGTCTCTCCAATCTTCCCTCTTTCTCTCCTTTTGTCCCAGGGATGTATCCTCTGCAGGGTTGGTCATTGCTAATCACCAGGACATCAAGTCAGAGATTGAAACCAGGGCAGACAGCTTCACTGCCTGTATTGAGATGGGCAACACTCTCATCAACAATAATCACTATGCATCTGATGAGGTATTTTGGGCAAGGTTGCTTGCACATCTGCAGCCACACTCTCAATAAACAGGAACATGGTCATAATTAATGTTGATATTAAATGGCTATTTATTCCATAAATCATCATGGATTGTTGCTTACTTTCATTCTTTATTTGCTGTTGTTTACCTGATCTTCACTGTTTGACAGATCCGGGAAAAACTAGCTCAGCTCCAGGAAAAGAGGGACAAGATCAACAAGAAGTGGCAAGACAAGATGGACTACTTACAAATTGGTATGTGTTGAACATGTTTCTGGGCCTGTATAAGTGTGTGTGCTATGTACATCTGTCTGACTACGACTGTTATGTATGCGTTTTAGTTTCTCATCATCTCAGTGTTATCTCATTCTCTTTTTGTGGTTCTGTCTCTCTCTCTGTGTCTCAGTGCTGGAGGTGTTGCAGTTTGGTCGGGATGCCTATGTGGCAGAGTCTTGGTTGGTAGGGCAGGAGCCTCTGGTGCGGGCAGCAGAGCTGGGCTCAAATGTGGATGAGGTGGAGAGCCTAATCAAGCGCCATGAAGCCTTTGAGAAGCTCGCTGCAGGCTGGGAAGAGCGATTTGTGCTGCTGGAGAAACTCACTACAGTAAGTGGAGGGGTGACTTAATCAGGTTATCAAATATTTGATTTGATGTGTGGTGGAGGGTTTGGAGGGATAGGTTCGTGTGTCCACCTGTTAAGTTTAGACAGCATTGCTGAATTTCCTCTTTTCAGCTTGAGGAGCAGGAGATCCAGAGGAGGCAAGAGGAGGAGGAGAGGGCACGGCGACCCCCTACACCACTCCCGGCAGAAGAAGTGGCACAATCTGAGACAGAAAGTCAAGCACATGAATCTGCGGCCAGGTAAGCTAGTAGGGAGTTCCTGGTAGAGCTAAAGGCTGCTGCTGTATAGCCAGACATTGTTTTCACTGGGTTTCTCTCCTTCTCAGAACGAGTCTGGACCAGACCACGTTGAATCAGTCTGTATCGGTGAATGGAGTACACAGCGACAATGACACATCACAGGTGAGACATGTTTTTGAGTATCAGCATAAATATTTTTACAGTATTTGATTTTAAAGCTTTTTTCCCCCTGATAGCCTATTCATCAAGATATTGCTCTACCATGTGATGTCCTGTAATGTCTTTTCCATTTTGTTTTGTCCATCTACCATGTTTCGAAATATACCTGAAAGAAATATTTTCAGTTTAATATCTGAGTTAATATTGGGAAAAAAATTAAATTTGTTTCAACAGGAACAATTATTGAAAGTTTGCAGCAATGTTGCCATGAGTTCATGACAACAAATGTTTTTTTGCAAATGTTACACTACTGGTAAACATTATCAAAAGAATGGCAAAATTTCATAGCAAACTATGAAGTTTACCAAAAATGTACCACAAATTGCTTCAGGTTCTAAAAGGAGTCCAAACCTGTAAATAAATCTTATGTGAGACATCACTGTGTATGTTTCTAAGTGTGTGTCCCTTGTATCAGGTTCTATTCTATTCTACTCTTTTCAGCAACGGTGTGCACAAATTGATTAGTTGTTCCTTGTCATATAACCATGTCAATCAAATTGAAAGAAAAAAAAAAGATTATCATAGTGGAATTCAACTTTTCTGAATCACAGATTATAATTGGAGAATGCCCCTCAAGAATAATAAAGAGAAATGTCAATTAATTTGAAACATAAGAGGGAATAATACTCTATCAAGTGTTTTATGTGAGGGACAGATAATAAAGTAATCTTTTGTTTTGATAATCAGTGAAGTTGAAGCACTTGATTTGAAAATGTATCAGTCAGTGACATTATAATAGGCTACAGTCTAACTAATAAGGCAACTAGTTGAGAGCAGCAGTCATGCACATTAGAGATCGGCCTATAGGCCTACAGCTGACCACTGAACAGAAATGTCACTCAAACAACTGGAGCCGTCTGGATTATCTGGGTGAGCCTTATCTGACCAAAGAATGTGAACAACTTATGAACTTTTCTTAGCTGTGTGTCTCAGACTTCATCAATTTTGTGGGTAACCTACACAGTTGTTTACTGCTGTAACGAGAAGCCAGTCATAATGGTACAATTATGACTACTGTGTAAACTACATTCAGTATCCACTTTTTTTGAACCCCTAACTAGTACTGAGTAGGACCCCCTTTTTACCTCCAGAAGAGCCTAAATTCTTCAAGGCATGAATTCAACATGTTCTATGGGTCTTGGGCTTTGCTGACTAGCATCAAGCAACTCCTGCAGATTTCTCTGCTTCACAGTCGTCTTGTGATTCTCCTATGACCTCTTTCATCAACAAGGCATTTTTGCCTACAGGACTCCTGTTGACCGGATGAATGGGCATCTTGCCCATTCTAATGTTTACTCCAACACTAACTAAACGTCTTGGTCCCTGTCTGCATGCTTTATACCAGTGCTTTATTTATACATGACTCATTGTCTGGAGGAGTGAGCTGTTTGCAGAAACAGGGAAGTGCACCTAATAAAGTGGATACTGAATGTATGTTTCAGTGATGAATTGAATTGCCAGTGTAATTAAACATGGTTAGGCCTCCATTTCTAAACCTGTTTATCTCTCTCCCTCATGCACTTATCCTCTTATGCGCATGCAAGTGACACAGCTTTCTGTTTCATAGACAAAGATTTTTAAATTGAATTGAATACACAGTTGATGCATGCCTAAGTTTATTATTTATTGAGACAATTTCTGAGCCCAGGGCAAATTAATAGACTTAATTAATAGACTTTGATGCTGAGCCCCTATAATGCTTGGTTTTGCTGCCAGATCATGACTGTTGTTCTGCTCTAATATACCCATGGAAATCAGTGTCAGTGTCTTTGACTGACAAAACAACCCTGCATTTGTATTTGTATTGTATTGCTGTTATTTGACAGAGTAGGGTGTAACAATTGAATCATTACACGTGGCTAAAAGTCAATTCAGATTAATTCGTATCAGCGAGTTTCTGCCACACACAAGATTGCTTAACAATTTCTTATTGCATTTTTACCAGCAGTCATTATCGCTATCATTGTCAGTGGGAAAGAAATCAGAGGCTAAACGTGTGTGTAAGCCAAAGCAGCTGGAGCGTGTGAGTACCAAGCCATGGTCAGCTTTGTAGCTTCCTCATTGCCCCCTTCACTGCCTATGCTCAGCTCCTGGTCAACCGCAGTGCTTCTTTTTTTCTATTGAGAAGTCATTGCTCTCTGTCACAGATGTAACCATTGCTTTATTTTAAGCATGCTCTACGCAATATCATTAATGAGTCCCATTGCTGTATTGAGGCATGATACAGATTCATGAACAGATTCTGGTCATGGATCGAAGATGTTGAAGACTCCCAAAATGACCAGGACTGGAGTGATTGACAGTAGAAATTATAGTAGTTCATGTGGTGATAATTGTAAGACTTCAAAACTAATTTATATGTATGTTGTTCATTGTAGTTTTTCCCTGGATGTAGTGTTCCTGAGTTGGGTGTGATTTTCATTTTAACTGTGTAGAAAAAAATGTATTTTCTCGAGTAGAAATTGACATTTTGGCTGGAAAACAAAACCAGTGATGATGGATCCCTTCTAGAAATACTTAGAAGGAACACAAAACTCTGACCTTAATGGGTAATAGTTGTTGCTGTCATGATTCAAAT
>OOFE01049881.1:18542-35361 GCA_900323365.1 Monocentris japonica
TATGCAATGACATGACATCTGTTTCTGAAGGTGTGTGTGCATGTGTGTGTGTCATCCTTTAACATAACATAGTAACATAGTTACAATGATGTCAATGAGCAGGCTTGTGCTGTATGAATGTGTCTGTGAGCGGTATTAATTGAGCGCACACTGTATGCAGCTTGTTTTTGGTGTATGATGGAAATGGGGAATAAATGCAGACACTCTCTCGTTCTCTCTCTCTTTCTCTCTCACTCTGCCTCTTGCACGCATTCGCCACCCATTCACCGCCATACACACTCAAACACACAAACAGACACACACCGAGGAAGTAATTGTGAATGTCATTCTGTGTGAAAGTTAGTGCTGGTTAATGCAGTGACGATATGTGACAGCACCAATCACTTCCCTCACATTGGCACAGTTAGATTTTGCATAGTACAAATGAACATCTTCTAGCCTGATGAAGCCACGCCAATTCCAAGAGGCGCCATCATCTGCTCCACAGTTCAGAATTAGACATGAATAGTTGTTGAACTGCAAAAACGCAGAGAAATCTACCCAAGTGCCTTATCAATTACTTTCGTTTGTGTGTTTGTGCCTGCATAACAACCAGCGGTGGGTTTTAAACTTCATTCCAGTGCCAATCAGATGAGCATGGCTCCCTCAGTAAAGCATTACTGGATCATTTGGATGGGGCCCTGCCAATATACCTCCGGTAGTTTGGAATTAGCTTGCCATGTTCGACTGCTATCTAAAAGAATAGTAAAATACCTCAAAAATCCCTAGAATCCAAACCAAGATCCATCCATACATCCATCCATCCCCTAGTCTCCATACTAACCAGCCAGGAAACAGACCCTCCAGAGGCCAGAGTGCAGGGAGGTCCTGATGTCGGTGCTCTGGTTGAGAGGCAGAATGACCCCCTCCTCCAGGTACAGCCAGTAGTCTGTGCTGACCGCCAACCCCAGCAACGCCAGGCCACTGACCGCAAACACACTGCTCAGCAATGTCAGTGCCTTCCTGCTGCACGCGCTCATCGCCACAGGGGTGGGAAGAGCTTCCAGGGGTCAGCGCTTGAAAGTGTCACAGGGGATACCTGATGGACAAAGGAAAAGAGGGGTAATCTATAAACTTCATTCCAGTGCCAGTCACACAAGCATGGCTCCTTCAGTGGGCTACACATTACTGGATCATATGGATGGGGCTCCACCAATATATCTCCTGTCTCGTATTCACTGTGGAACAGAAGAAGTCATTATGTTGCCATGGCTACTCCCTGACAGTCTGGAAACAGAGAACATCATCTCCCTACTTCATTTGTCTCTCGCCAAAGGAAAACACAGATGTTCACAACGGGACATACAACAAGGGTGCATAATGGGGCTCTTTTTTATGTGTCAGAGAATGGGGAAGGAGTACCAGCTCCCCCACACTGGCCTTAAAGGGGTTTTCATTAGGGTTATGGCAATTTAGACTCCTCCATGAAACCACAGAGTCAGCGGTATTCAGTTCCTTGTGACAGGGAAAATCAGAAATTCCATGGCCTGTGTGAATTTTTTTTTCTAAATAAACAATATTTATGCAATCACCTCACTGGGTTTGCACAAAGGACTGGATTGAGATCTGGGGAATTTGGAGGCCAAGTCAACACCTTGAACTCTTGTCATGTTCCTCAAACCATTCCTGAACAATTTTTGCAGTGTAGCAGGGCGCATTATCCTGCTGAAAGAGGGAACTACCGTTAGGGAATACCGTTGCCATGAAGGGGTGTACTTGGTCTGCAACAATGTTTAGGTAGGTGGTACGTGTCAAAGTAACATCCACATGAATGCCAGGACCCAAGGTTTCCCAGCAGAACATTGTTCAGAGCATCACACTGCCTCCACCGGCTTGACTTCTTCCCATAGTGCATCCTGATGCCATCTCTTGCCCAGGTAAATGTCGCACACGCACCCAGCCGTCCACATGATGTAAAACAAAACGTGATTCATCAGACCAGGCCACCTTCTTCCATTGCTCCATGGTCCAGTTCTGACGCTCATGTGCCCATTGTAGGCGCTTTCGGCGGTGGACAGGGATCAGCATGGGCACTCTGACCCGTCTGCAGCTACGCAGCCCCATACGCAGCAAGCTACGATGCACTGTGTGTTCTGACACCTTTCTATCATAGCCAGCATTAACTTTTTCAGCAATTTGTGCTACAGTAGCTCTTCTGTGGGATCGGACCAGATGGACTAGCCTTCACTCCCTACGCTCATCAATGAGCCTTGGGTGCCCATCACCCTGTTGCCAGTTCACCGGTTGTCCTTCCTTGGACCACTTTTGGTAGGTACTAACCACTGCATACCGTTTTGGAGATGCTCTGACCCAGTCGTCTAGCCATCACAATTTGGCCCTTTTCAAAGTCGCTCAGATCCTTACGCTTGCCCATTTTTCCTGCTTCCAACACATCAACTTCAAGAACTCACTTCACCTGTCAGTGGTTTTAATGTTGTGGCTGATCGGTGTATACATGCATTATGGACACACTCTTCCACTTAAATGGTTAAATGGTTGTATTGTGATTCTTCAGGTTTGTCTCTCACAGGACAATTTCATAGCCACAATAAAGACCGTAATCTGAAATCTAGTTCAGTCTTAAATTCTGTTTGCCAATGCTGAAATAATGAACTGTGAGTCAATAATAAACCCATTTAAGCTTCTAGACTCAGACACCAGTTTAATTTGCAGCAGTTAGATCTGCTGTGAATACAAATGCTCACATCATTTCAAATCCAGGGTTGAGTTCTGACATTTTATGGGCATGAATCAGAGCAAAATCCACCGACCTTTTATGAGATTGAACATTCCTAAAATCATTCATAAGTCAGAGTGGGAAGTTGGCAGACTGATCATCCTCTGGAATGGCAGGGTGATGACTGAAATCCTGTATATCTCAATGGTCTATGGACAGTAAAGGAAGGAATCCATTTAAGGGGAAGGGTACTTTGAGTGGCAGCTACAAAATTATGTCATTTTGCAAATTCTGATAACACATTTTATGTCACCATCACCTTTTAGTAAAAGCCTGACAGTGCTCTGAGGCATAAGAAGGATGAGAAGTTACCATTTGATTAGTTGCAGTCTATATGATACAGACTGATTGTATTATGGGTAAGGGCTAGTCCTGTTTCTGTTCTTGCCTCTGTGTTTATTACCCTCGTGCACCAATATCAAAATGACTTGGCAATATTGTTCAGGGTCCAGTCTGAACTACTGATATTATAACTGCCAGGGGGATTTTCCCCACAACCAGGTACTGAAAATCACATTGTCACAGTATAATATTGGTTCAGTAACAGAATGGCCATTAAATACCAGCCTCTACAAAGTGCTGATACTAATTCCTGTCTTTCAATAGATTCACCAGTCACCAACAGCCTCTTCGCAATGCCCATCAGCCTCACTGCTAGCCTTTTAATTCACTAGTTTACAGGAAATGTTGTTTTTTGACACTGAGATATTCTGAAGGTTAGGTAGATGTTCAGTAAGTGTAACTAAAAGCATTCAAACTCGGGTCTCTCATGTGGGACAGCAAACATCCATCAGTTGTCTCCAGCCACACTGGCAAGAATATGTTCTTATTTCCCCTCTGGAGGAGTTGAAAGGGAAGGAAACACTGCATGTCTAAACACCTGGAAGGACTAGGTGCTCCAAAACATCATTTTCATGTCATTTCTTCTTTATCAAATACTGAGCCGGAGTCTCATCAAATAATTGTTATTTAATTGTTAATTACAATTTCTTTCAAAATTACAATTGCTCTTCCAATCTCGCCACATACAAACCTCAATATTTCAATATTTCCTTGATTAAAGAAATCTGAGACTCATCTTTCAGACATCTGTGTGCGAATATGTTGAGGCTTGACGATTCTGTACATTGTCGAAACACACGCACACACGCTCTCAAAATGAAAAAGAAAATCGTCACACCTCCTACCCTCCCGCGCTATACTGGCAGGGTATGAAAACGAGCTGTCTGATCAAAGTGTCCATCATAGAGGCAGGTTCTCGTTTTCTCTCCAACTCCAGATATCAAATCATGTTTATAATCCGATGTAACTGTCCTCGGTTTTGAAACATCAATTCCAATGTCTACCCTAACGAGAAACCACTATAACATTCCTATAGGGACTTACAGAATTCTTACAATTTTCCTATATATAATATCCTTCTAAAATGTATTAAATAATATATTATACTACAGTTGTTTTTCGTCTGGGAACTTCTCGTGACTCACTTATTCACAACATTGAAACAATTTTCATGTTGAAACGTCAATTACTATACTATTTACTACTTACTACAGTCCATTTTCACGGAATCAAACTAATGCGAGGCAATAATATTAATCCAACACATCAGCCCTATTATTTAATACTTGAAATACCTCAGAGCCTAATTCTGTCACTTTATTATAGCACGCGCAACACAGCTGTAGTGAAGTAATAAGAACCAAAATATTCAAGTATGACAAGCAAGCCAACTCACTCCCACCCTTTACTTGCCAATGAACCTACCAAAATGTTGACCTGTTGGTATGTCCAAGATGTCCAATCTTAGCGGCGTGTTTCGTGCACTTTAAACCAAGCTTGTGCTAAAATGTGGAACTGGAGCAGAAAGTCGGTTGGTCAGGAAACACCGCTTGAAATTCAGGAGCCCTCCGTCGATTTGGCCAAAAATACAATTTTAAAAATCCTTGTGTTGAGAAAACCTGAAAGTGAAGCCAGTGAAACACGGTAGATTTGGCTCACGGCCCCTGTCCGGCCAAGGCGATACGGTGCTTCTACCTATCAGAAGCCTTGTCCCACTCAACTGACTGATTTCAACCGGCCGTGCTGAGAGAGAGAGAGAGAGAGAGCGAGAGAGAGAGAGAGAGAGAGACCGAGGGGTTTCAGCACCAAGGACAGCTCCGCTCGGCAGACTGACAGGAAGTGAAACGTCACTTTCAAGGTGCAAAGGCAGCCGCCTGTTGACAGGTGTTCAAGTGCGCAGGAAAACAATGCACAATACAGTTTATCTCTGACTAAGAGAATTGTGGGTAGGTCATATGGATACTTACACTAGTGGTCTTCTCTCTCAGACAACAGATGGAGACTGGAAGAGTGGAGATGACCTTCATTGCAGTGCAAACACTTGAGAAGTAAGGCTTGTGACCAAACTCTTGTGCATCCAGGCTGCACCACATCCACCGAACACTTTACAAACGCAAACAAATCCAAACAATACATCAGACCAGATTAGCATTTTTCATACTTTATTTATACATAGTATCCTTCATACCACAATTAACAGAGGAACAAGAAGAATCTGGTTAACCAAAAGCAGGGGTAGTGAAAGGGGAAAAAAAACATACAAATATCCCTGTGGCTCTAATGGTAGCCTGACCAGCCTGACACTTAGTTCACTCTGTCATGGGTCTAAAGGTCATCCTCTGCTCTGACACAGATTCTCAATGTGAGACATGTAAACCTTTCTCTTAGCCTTTAAAATCTCAGTTTGGTCCAAATGTGACAGTTGTAACATCAGTCTGCATTTATAGGTTAAGTAACAGATCCAGGGGTGAAGACCTAGGTTGTATAGCCTCCCTAAATTTGGCAGTTTAAGAAGCCTCACTGTAGTAGCCTAGTAGTCTCAAGACAATGCTGCTCATCACCTGCTTGAATGCGAAAACACTCAGTTTGGCACTGGTGAACAAGAAGCCAACAAAAGCAATTTTACATATGGTGTATTTGTCTGTTTATGATTCGGCTTTTTTTTTGCGCTCTTTCCAAACAGGACTTAAAACGGGTAGGCCACACGACAGCGAGGAGTACACAATCAGGAGAAAAGCGCACAATGCTCGTAGAACAGGCGTGTCTCGTTCTGCACGACACGGTGGGAAACTCCATGCTTCACACCAGGGATCTCTGTAGCATGCAAGGGCCTTTCTCATGCTTAGATCAGGCCTAGCCTCAGACATGCACACGATACATATAAGCAGGAAAACATGTTTTAGCCACGGAGGGCTCTGAAACCCGCGCCATAATTCAGTCTCCAATTCAGTGAGAGTTACCGAAGGATTCAGCCCTGAGACGATCAAGGCAAGAGGGCATTCAACCATTTTACACACCATTGTCAAACATAGGTGCTGCATATTCTCTATGACATTGGTTCGTAGAAAACAATGGATAAATAGTGGAAATACATATTACAAGGTTTGCTGATACCAAAGCTACCAAAGATTCAGTCAAATGCTATATCTCTTCTTGGGGTAATCTAAACATAGAAATGTTCAAACCAACTAGGGTAGTAAAAGCACATTCAGTTCGTGGTATAAAATCTGCAAGTAATTTCTCTTTTTGAAACATATTTACAAAATGGTCGACACATAGGGTAGACATCTCTCCGGACATAAAAGTTTGGTAAGCAGAACATAAAACAGGAACAAAACCTTTTCCTTAACAATTAGAAAGTGATAAACTTTTCTTCAGAATAATACTTTCAAACATACAACAATTATATATTAACATACTGTATATCATAATACTAAGATTTACGATGGTACCAGACGTATACTGCATCCTAGAGTCTACTGCTCATACAGTCAGAAAATAAGCATGCAACAGAGATCTGCTTTGTGCATATGGAAAAAGCATCTTTATAGTTTAATCAAAACGCTGTCTGTTTGATCCACCGTTTTCTGACTCTCTCTCTCTCTCTATATATATATATACATATATGTATTTATATATATAAGTCCTGAATAACATGTTCTCTGTTGTACACACACTGTAGGCAACATACACTCTATTGAAAAGGCGTATTTATAGACTCCTAACTCCTAACTGTGAGCATACAATATGTGCTTCCATCTCTCTACGTGAGTTAGATATAGTTCCACTTCCTACAAAACATCTGACATATAAATGGTCCCTGTCGAGGGTTTAGTGTGTTGACACCATTGGGAAGCTGGAGGCTCAAGCCACGAGGATAGACATTATAGCTGACAAGGACTTGTGTTGAGAAACTGATACAGTTGTTTAGGTATTCAGTGAGATCTGCGATAAAAATCTTTTGTTCCACTTCTACTTTGGCACTCACGTAACAGTAGACTATCTCTTTTTCAGTAAATAAATATAATATACATGTGTAGCAGTTCAGAAATGTCAGCGCAGCAAGTAGAGGAAGTAAAGCAGGGACAGGACAGAAAAATAGGTTTCGTTTTCATGTGCATTGTAGCGTGTTGCATGGTACGTGAAGGAAGATAAGTGGGATGAGGAGGAGGAGTATTTATGTCTTGCATCTTAACATCAATACCTAAAGGCATGATGGGATAGTGCTTGGTACACACATTCATACAACAAGAAATGTCTGCAGGTTTGGAGAAATTCAGCAATAGAGATTTGGAGTTAATTTATCCTGTGATGTTTTGGCAGCATGGGTAAAAGGATGCAAAGATGACAGTGCCGTGTAATTCCCTTCTACTTTTTCTCTCTTTCTTGTTTCTCAATTTGTACTAACAGGTTATGTACTTGGTGTCCCAACCCTCAGAGTTTTATCGTTTACTTCTCTCCTCCGTAACTCACCTCTCCTCAGTCACCTCAGTACACAGATATTGACAACTAGTTCACTGAACTCTGTAGAACAAGATATGAGTCTTTTTGACAGTAGGGCATTTGGGGGGTTTGGAGTTCTGGCAGGTTCTTGTAGTCCCAGACAGTCCATGTCTCTCTTTCTCTCCCCCCCCTCTCTCCCTCTGCTTTCTCCTCATACCACGCTGTGCAGGGATGGATGGATGAACTGGGGGTTGATGTAGGAGAAGCCCGCAAACTCGCTCTGGTCAATGTTGGCGATGACCAGCTGGTCCGGAGGGGTCAGCATGGGTTGGGTACGTGTGAAAAACTTGTCAAAGTTTTCTGCCCCTTTGCCACACTGTGAGAATGAGAACAGAAAGAGGTAAACAATGTTAGATGTGGGGAAAAAAAGAAACTGAGCAAGATCAATCAGTATTCTAATCTCTGAAAAGGCGGTTTGGTCAAGAGTAACATAATTGTAGATTCATGATTAAAAGCCTTTTCATCATGAGTCTTTTAGGAAAAAGGTGATGCTGGAAATGCCACAGCCTGATGTGTAGTTGGATGTGTAGTTGTAATTAGATTAGCTAGTTCACTCGAAGCAGCCCAAGTAGAGGTCATTGGCTTCAGCACAAAACTGTGCTGGGGGCTGTCATGTGTCTGATGTAGCTGAATACAACTAATGCATGTCATGTGCAGTATCGACGACATACTCATGACATTTCTTAGAAGCAAACAAGATGAATTCACTTACTTTCCAGAGCATATTTTGTTCTGCAGTGAGTAATGTTGTGTAAAAAGCTACTGAATAAGGAAACAATTTTAACATAGGTACCTTCAGTGCCTGTGATTTGTGACACAGTATCTTGGAACTATTCCATAATATCCCGGATACCAAGCCATAAAGCCTCAATGGATCTTTTGTGTGCGAGTCCCTTCAGACCCATTAATGACGCAGTCTATGAGCTCACAAGTATGATATACCTCACAAAACCTCCTGAATGGATGAAGCCAAATTTAGCACAGTTTTTCCCCCCCCGTATGTGAATAGAGACAGATACATCCGCTATAACCCTCCATTTACTGTGGCCCTTGTGTGGAAGTAAGGGCACTCTGCTCTTAGAGGGCTATTTTAATCCTTGGCGGTAGCGCTGCTTTGCTGTAGGCACAGTGGGCAGTGAAGGGAAAGAGTGTATGGGAGCATGGGGTCCACAAACAGAAAAGGAGCATTTGTAATCACAGGAGGGGATGGGGCCATTAATCATTGGGGGGTGGGGGTTGGCAGTGACAGTGGGGCTGGTTTACTGCAGCTGGGTTCCGGTAGTCCTTAAACCTCAAGGTTAGCTATAGGGCAGCTATATGGCTGCTGGGTCCACATAACCACACTGGGTGAAGATGAATAGGAATACACTCACCTGCACATATGCACCCATTCATGCGTGCACAAGACTCTCTGAGGAAGTATTTGAATTCTAAACATGTACAATGTATACATGAATAACACACACAAACACCCTTTTTTAACTTGATGTGTCTTTGTGTTGTATGTGATTGCTGGTTTTAGCATGGCATTCTCCACATTGGAATTATGAATGTTACAAAATTACTGGATGTTGTATGGTCCGTAAAAGTATAGAGAAGTATCTAAAAGTAGACATTATTTTCCCTCATCACCCATCATCAAAACCCAAGGAAGTGAATTCTAGTTCTAATCCTAGTCTATTTGATGTGAGCAAAAAAGGGAAGGTACCACTCAAAGTCCTACCCTTTGATTCTGTGCATCAGACTGAGATTCAGTTCTTTCAATGTTGTTATGGGAGCCATCTGGTTGAGTAGGAATAAGAATAAAATGTAAAAAGGTAAAGCACAAACACGATCTTTCCTCTTTTAAACTGGTCATATTGCTGGTTCGGAAGTTTTGTAATGCTAAAAAATGTTGATACTATATGAGACGTGCACATTTGCTCATATGCAATTTAGGAAGCTTAAATGCACATACACAAATGAACACAAACATCTCCAGCCCTGGAGAGAGTCCCGGCCAAAGAAGGAAGAGAGTGGGTGAGTGACCAGCCATCGAGCTGCCCTTTCCCCCAGGATGAACCATGAGGAGGACCCCCTGGAAGCTGACCCCATCTCCCCTTCGAGAGAATCGGCATGAACCTGGTAGGGTCACTTCCCAAGTCTGCCTGGGGTCACCAATACATTCCCGTCATCGTCAACTACACCATCAGGTACCCTGAAGCCGTCCCCTTCAGGAAGGCCACCTCCAAGGCCATTGGCCGCAAGCTAGTCCTGCTATCATCCAGGGTGGGGATACCCAAGGACCTCATCAACGACTAGGGGACCCCCTTCGTCTCCTGGGTCATGGCTGGCATGTGCCAGCTCCTCAAGGTACACCACCTCCTCACCTCAGTCTACCAACCCCAGACTGACAGGCTTATGGAGTGCCCAACCAGACCCTTAAGAGAATGCTACAGAAGGTGGTAGATGAGGATGGGCGCAACTGGGATCTGATGATTCCATTTGTTCTCTTTGCCATATGAGAAGCACCGCAAGCTTCCACTGGTTTCTCCCCCTTTGAGCTCCCGTAAGGGCCATGCCCCAGTGGCTTGCTGGATATTGCTGGTTTCACCGGTTGGGGGCACAGCACGGGAACGCAGACTGCCTGTACAGGTTCCATGCACTATGGGCAAGATTGCTGACACCCCAGGGACTGTCGCCAAAGGCGGGGGGAGTGTGAAGGAAGGGCCTTTCCAAAGGGCTCACCTCAACCCAGGAGCCACAGCTCATTCCCTGGTAGCCTCAAAAGCCCCCCCACCCCCATGGAGGAATAGAAATACCATATTATTTTCCTCAGGCACAATACACTTCACTCAACTCCACTCACCACTTTGGGCTTAAAGGGCGGCTGGATCTCTTTGTTGGCCAGGCGCTCCCAATCGATGCGTCTGAAAAAGGCCTGCTCCCTGATGTCCCTCTCTCCCTCTGGGCCACAGCCAAGACGCTTAGATGGGTGCTTGGTCATCAGCTGGGGAGAAAAAGGGTAAGGGATAAGAAGAGGTGACGGAGGCAGTTAGGTGGTTGGGGGAAAGAAAACAGAAGAATAGTGGAGCAGAGAGGGAGACAGAATTAGTTAGCGAGGAGACAGACTGTCTTTGAAGCTTGCATTGTGTTTCCAAAAGACACCTACACACAATGGTACTGATCCATATTTTATCTTTCCTCTCCTCTGTGTCATTAGATTATTGCAGCAGTGACATTATGTTAAGCTAGACTCTCATTCATACTTATACTGGCTTCATCATATTGTAACTCAACCAGCTTTAAAATAGTAACAGGAAATTGCAAAGCCTTTTCATATCTTATTTTTTGATTCAGCAGCCATTTTTAATTTTGACGATAAATCATTTTCCAAATGAGATGCAAAGCAAACAATGAAAGGGGTCAAGTCCATCTCTTTTGTCATTGGTTGGAATAGCTGCGATGATAAATGATATTTCTAGTGGCGGCATGCAGCTACAGGGTGTAACATCATGATAAATGATGGTGGGGTATGTTATTAAAAGACTTGATCAGCCTGTCCCTAAATCTAAATTGAATCTCTTTTGGTGTGTAAATTGAATCTGAAAACTCATTTCCTTGTTGGTAAATAAGATGGACAGCCATGATGCCGGTATGGTGTGATGATGTCACAAAATTGATACCCAGATGCCAGAAGTACTGGGGGCCACTAAAATAAGACCCTTTCTTCAAGACCATGGAAATTTGTATTGCATGAATTTGAATGACAGTGTTGAGGCACTTGTGTATAACACTTTGCTTGTACACCATGGTAAATGATTTACTACTGGAGACAGAGACCAAGGGAAGCTTTCACCAGTATCTAACATCCTTAGTTTGTCCACAAACAAACCCACGCCCAACATTTGTGTCAAGCTAGCGACTGAAAAAACTACAGTAGGGTGACTGGAAGGGCGGCTATCAGTACTCTGCAGCTGGTTTGCTACCAGTCTCTGTTCATAAACAGACATAAGGAAAGTCATATCTGGCAATAGGCACAACAAAACCTAAACAGTACTTACTCCCTTGCAGATAGACACAGCCTCTTTAGACATGGACTTAGGGTAGGACACATTGTGTTCCATGATAGACTGGAAGAGTTCATCCTCATCCTCTCCATCAAATGGTGGCTAGAGAGGAGAAACACAATATATAATTAATATACATATTGCAAGTGACAAAAAACCTACATAGAGAGCATGCATTTGTGATGTCAGAGCATGGCGCTCACTGTGTGAAGTCTGACACAGGATACTGAGGTGACATAATGCAGCAGGGCTCAGGTGAACTGAACTGTGTGAACTTAGCAGCCAAACAATGAATCTCAATTGTTGCTAGATATTGTGTGTATGTTCCTTTCCTGCCTTGCACTCTTTCATCTCTCACAACAGTGGTGCTGTATTGTCCATAGACAGCATAGGCTGTATGTGAAGTCCCTCTTCAGTCATTCTCTTTGATGTGGAGGAGGTTAGCATCTTTTTTATGACATCACATCCACTTTGAAAACACAAAAGGTTGTGGATTAATTTGCGTAGTGGCACAAGTTAAAAGTGAAACTGTGTTAGGTGATTGTTATTTGGATGATAACACTACTGAAGTCTCTGTAGGACTTTATGACTAACAATACAGAAAAACAAATACCCACTGTCTTGTTAGTGAAAAATAACATCAAACCCTGAAATTAGTGATGTTTGTGGGTGTCAGTGGGAGAAATAACCTCTGCAAACTGTTGCCAGGAAACTGGAAACCTTAACAAAACCAACTTTTCTCTGAAGTATTGTTTCTTTTCTTTTTCTTTTTGTTATTATTTTGCTTTACCAGATACAGTTTTGTGTATCTGGTTTGTGTGAATAAAGCCTAGAGTTTGTTAAGCTTTTCCTGTCCCAAGGACATATGCTGTTAACAGATGTTTATGACCATTGTAGCTGCCCTTTCTCTTCAGAGACAGTGTTACACCTACAATTCATGGTCATCCTGTCAAATGCGACATGGCCTTGAAAATGAATCATGAACTCTCATTAAATCCCATTAAATTAGGCTGATAATATGATTTGGGTGCCACAACATCTGTATTATAAATACAGTGGCTATTCTGGCTGTATGACTATGGCTAAAATAATAATAATTATTATTTTACTAGCTATGCTGATCACTATTATTAATCACAATTATTAGTCTTGATAATTTGAGGAATAAAAAAATATTTTACTGCACTTTTGGCATCTTAACATCTTAGCCATTGTCACTTCAGCAGATAAGCTGAATGAAATGTTAATATGTCCTCATTCTCCAATTATTATTTGTGGAAACTAAAATTGTGATATACTAGTACAATGATGCACAATTAAGTGTACAACCCTAGTAGCTATATCGTAACTGAGGCCCTGAGAAGGAGGATATAATTCCATTATTCACCAGGACTGGTACAGTAGAAGAGCGTATTACCTGTCCTGCCAGCATCTCATACAGAAGAACCCCATACGCCCACCAGTCCACTGATTTTCCATAGGGTTGGTATGCTATGATCTGGTAGGGAAACAAATACAAGGGTTTAAGACTTGGAATGACACACAATTCATGAATCACACAAATCACACACACACATACTGTACATGTACACACACACTTTACAAATACATGACTTTTTCCTTTTGAAATGCTGAGCAGTGTGATTAATAATACTAATTTCAATGACCGACAGTATTTTTTTCAAACCAGTATTGACCCTGGCAAACGGGTCAAGCACATCAGAGATAATGTGAGCAACACTAACAGCAGCACACACATACACTAGCATTTTCTCATCTAAGCTCCAACCAAATCGACCACCATTAAATACAGTGAACTATTTTGAGCTGCCATAACAAAAGGCGCCTTCTCCTACCATCCAATTTACCATCCCACCCACACACACTCTATACACACACACACACACACAGCTGCACTAGCCTTCTACAGTAACAGAAATGCAGTGATTTAAAGCAAGAAAGTGCCAAGCTTTAGAGAGAAGCTATGACCTATTGTACAGCCACACATTATTTAATCTCTTGGTTTCTGCCTCTCTCCTCCCTCATCCTGTTTTTTCTAGGAATTCTTTGCCTGGATGGCAAGAATTTACAATCTTTCCAGGTCCAATCAACAGACTATGTGGGGATCTGAACCCATGACCCTGAGACTGAGAGTCTCATGCGCTACTGACTGAGCTGTCTGGGCCGGACACTGATTTTTCACTGATCCAGTGAAAAAAAAAGATGCTTCTTGAGCCTGCTCTGTTTTGTTATAGTGTATGTTCAATTATATTTTCCTCAGTTACTAAAAGTCCAGTGAGTCTTGGATAGGCTTGTTTAGATGAGGTTTTCTGTGAGAAACCAGGAGAGAAAGGCTTCCCTTACTGCCCACCTATGAGACACCATGCTCCCTCATGAGTCACTTGAGACAAAGGGGGAGTGGACACACACACACACACACACACGCTAGCAGGCAAACGTCAGCTAGCTGCCCACTCCGTCTCAAAGGCAGAGAGACTTAATACAGTGGAGAAACCAGAAGCCCTGACCTTGCACTGTAAGTTTTGATGATATATGAATTGAAGCTTATTCTACTGTTGCACTCATTGTACGTCACTGTGGATAAGACCATCAGCTAAATGCCTAAAATGTACATTTTAAAAATGAAACAAATTTTCTCCATTGATCCCTGGAGGTGTAATTCTCTTTTTACTTGACCTCCATCCACGGGGAGGTCAGAGGTCAGATACAGAAGAGCACCCCAGGAGCTGGTATGGGTTCAGTGTTTTGCTCAAGGACACTTGCTCAAGGACACTTATTAATAAGCCCTAGGTGGAGCTCACTAACCACTAGATGAGCCTGCCACCCGACTGCTAAACCAAATAACATGGGCTTAGACTTCATTCACATCCCCATCCAACAAACATTTTAGTTCTCTCAACTACATTGATGCCAATTCATCCCTCAAATCTGCAATGTAGTTGACAAGGGAGCCCAAAGTGCAAGATGCAATGCGATCCTTTTTTTATTCACCCCTGATCCCCATTTCCCCATCCAAGACATTTTTGCCCCCCCCCACACACTTATCCTCCTGTGTGTTGCTCACCTCTGGTGCGATGTAGTCAGGGGTGCCACAGAAGGTGCGTGTGTTCATGCCTTCATACATGTTCTCCTTACACATGCCAAAGTCAGCGATTTTGATGTGTCCCTCGGAGTCCAGCATCACGTTGTCAAGCTTCAGATCCCTATGGGAGGAGACAAGAGGGTCAGTTTTGTGTGTGTGTGTACATGCACAAATGCTGACACACGAGTGTTGCTCTACACCACTGCCGTCCCTCTGAAGCAGCTTATCTGTCTGCAGCACACATCAAACGCTGTGTGGCAAACAATCATTTCTTGGCCTGAAATCAATATTCCTGCACCCCTGCTTTCTCTGTGTCCTTTTGCTTTTTACTTTTTGCAATTCAGGTCCTGTTTCTTGTCTCAGTTCTTCATTTTCCATTCCTTCTTTTTCCGTCCACTCATTCACCCACTCAGACAGACCAGCAGGAAACAAAGTTAAATGTATCAATATATGAGTCCTCTCCCCTTTTGATCTTGCTTTCTTTCATTCTCTCTCTAAACCTTCTTTTATTTCCTTCCCCTTTATTTCTTGCCCCCCCGTCTGAATCACGCTGCCCTTCAGTCTCTCTTTCAATTCCCTATCTATGCTCCTGTATTCCTTTAGGTTCACCTCTTCTTCCTGTTTCAGTGAGTCACACTCCTTTCCTAGAATTTACTTTTCAACACGCAAGCTGCATTTACATTTCACTCTTTCCAGGTAGAGTGCCTCACCTGTTACTCCCCTAAAACCGCCATGTCAATGGGAGCACCTACATCTTGGAGTTGTGGTGAACACGGTACCTCATTAAAACTGGTTTCCCTCTGGGTCACCCACCTGTAGATGACTCCCTTCCGGTGCAAGAAAAACAAGCCCACAGCGATCTCTGCAGCGTAAAATCTGCAACATTGAAAAGCAGATTATCACACCTATACAGTAGTGAAACACATGATTGCAGGATGATAGATGGATGAGTTGTGGGTATACGTCATGTCTTTGATATTGCCCTTCAGACAGTGTAAACATACATTTGTATGTGTGCGTGCACACAGTACACACTCACTCACACACACATGGTGATTGGTTAAACCTGATAAAGTGCCTCTCATCATCAATCTTCTATCCTCACACACATCTACAGTATCTGATACACCACTCTGTGTGGGTTTGTCACCCTAAGGACTAATTACATCAGATCCAGTGTATTGGTAAATGGGAGCACCCATGCACCCATTCACAGCACCTTGCAGTACTGTAAGGTGCTGTGAATAAAAGCATGCACCAAATAGCATCATTTCAGCATGTACATATTTTTACATCAGAGGTGGAGATCAAATCCAGGTGTCCGGTGAGATAGACCAACATGATGTCATCGTAATATTTGGGCTTTTTGAGTTACCAACCTGACCTCTAATCAATGGCATGTGGCTGCAAAGTATTTAAGTTACCAATCCCATAAGTTGGGATAAAATGCCCCATGTCAATAAGGATGAACCTGAATGTCCTTACACTGCCTGAGGCTCCTTGAACTTGCCAACACGTTGGATGTGGTACATCAGGTCCCCTCCATTGATGTACTCCATCACAAAGTAAAGCCGATCCTAGAAAAAAGAGAGGAAGAGTTATTGAAGCAGCTCCAAACCGTTGAAACACGAACAATCAAAAATGCATGCATGCTACAATAAAAGGCAGTGCATTACAGTGCATCACCATAAGAAACATAAAGACCATAAATATAAATATAATTCTTTCTAGCTTCCCAAAGAAAAACATCCTGTCTAACAGACTACTACAATATTTAACAATATTTAACGTATTGTTCTCCTGCAGAGACATTAAAATGCCCTGCACGCTCCTTTCTTTCAATACAGCAGCTGGGTCAATTCACATTCCACTATCATGAGTCGGGTGTAGCTTTCATCAGTAAATGTAGTTACAGACCCTTTGAGTCGAATAGTATTCAAGCTCAGTCCAACTGTATCAACCTTCTCTGCAGGGCACCGGCAAGAGTGTGAATAAGTGTGAGCAACAAAGGTAAATACAGATGTATGGGTAGACAGCATACACACA
>OOFE01049886.1:30490-45912 GCA_900323365.1 Monocentris japonica
CCCCCCCAACACACACACACACACACACACACACCATCCTCACATAAGTTGTGATTGAAAAAATAAAATGTCAGTTTAGACAAGTGTGAATGTAACCAACACTAACAACTACCAGATTTATTTCACGGTAGTTAGTATTTTGTTTGTTAAGAAATAAAACGCTGGCCAGCAAAACCTTCCCCACCGCATCCTGTCTCTGTCCGTCACAACCTCGCAGTAGCGAGACCGCTACACTTATCTTTTGTTTCTGTGGAAGCAATGTAACTGAAAAAAAATTCTATCAAAATTGCTTCCTGTAAAGGTGACACGAGAATGGTTCATGACAAAAAGAGTGTATAAACGGAAAGTTGTAAAAAGCTAAGATGAACTATAATGATGAAATATTATAGCAGAAGCTGCAACATGCAGGCATGCTCAATAGTGAGTACCCTGTCTGTAGCAAATAATGAGAAGAACTTTAACACTTGGTCTAGATAAATGGAGCACTGGATGTGATAGAAAGTACAGTAGTATACACATGTTGTAATCTAACATGATTCTAAGCTAAAAATACACAATGGTTACAATATCTGCTTCGATACATGTAACTGACATTGTGGACATTGTGTAAAAAGCACATTTCAAGCTATGAGAATGTTCCAGATGCCGTAGTGTTCTAAGGTGACTTGATTGATCGGTTTTCTTTATGACACGGTTAGCATTGTTCTCTCTGTCTTCTGCCTCTCTCAGCATCGCTCCACACACTTCTCTCAAATGAACATGATGCCTGATATCCTCTAGAGACGTATATTCTCTTAATGTTTAAGGCAGGATGGAGTGACGTGAGCTGAGGTAGGTAGCCCCCTACCAAAGTGAAGGGACAGAAGATTTCCCTCTAGTCAGGTTTGGTATCGCTGTCACATAAGAAGACAGTTTGACGCTGCTGGATATAGACATGCTGTGAACAATAAAGCCAGTTGAAACAGAGGAATACTTGAATTGACTTGCTCTCTCTCTCTCTCTCTCCCTCTCACACACACACACAAACAGTGATGTCAAACTCCACACCTATTCTCGAGACAGATTTTGGGGTCAGCGGTAAGCCTTGAATCCATCCTCACATCAGTTGTGATTGAAAAAAATAAAATGTCAGTAGAGATGACTGCGACTGTAGCTGTGGGACAGATATAGCGAGTCTCTCTTTCTTCAGTGGCGGTATCAGCAGAGGCGCATGTCTTCAGGCTAAAGGTTATCTACAAATCCTCCTACAGCACAAGGAGATGAGAGACTACCTGTCCTTTAAAAACCTCTAATACCTGATAATATCCCATCCTCCTTTTAAAAGAAGGGCAAGTAGTGGATCTACTACAGGATTTTCTTTTCAACCACAAGGCAGGATGAGAAGAATGCTGAATACAGGAGGCACAGCAAAGAAGAAATCCTGACAAGATTTGAACCTATTCTGGAGCTAAGGTGGAGCTGTGGGTCTCAACTGATAGACCACCACTCGAAGTTCATTCTCAGATTCTTTGTTTCAATTTACAATGAACTTACTTCATAAAGGCTTGCAACAAAATAACACATTTTAGTGGTTCAGTTTAGTGATGTGATCGTGATTCAGTTTAGATTTCACGGAGACTCTAAATTCAAGAGCTGTACTAACCGAGGTTGTGTACTTCCAGATGATGAATCACCTATTTGAAACACCAAATGATGTGGATTGACTGTAAAAGCCTTCTCTGGTCCTAAAAGTGGAGACTGAAAGTTTTGTTATTTTCACTTTTCAGCCGACAGCAGGGAAGAAAAGAAGGTCAGGGAGATAGCAGATCACAGTAGCCTACTAAAAGAGGATAACCCTTAGAAGAAGGAGAGGTGTACATACATAGTTCCTTCATATCAGGCAGACAAAAACAGCATTTACAACAGGACTGCAAAACACCCTTACATAATTCACACTTTTAACAGTATATGTTAACAAGGAAATCCCAATTTAATAGAATATTTGTTTTTTATTCCCAGATTGTGTGTTCAGTAGATTGGTCAATTGAGAGATGATAATCGTTGGATAGAGGAAATTCTAGTGCGGTCATAGTTGTAAGAATCACTATGTAGTTGGGATTCAAGAAACAGTCAAAGGCTCATTTACTCAGCAGACCATGCCACATCCGCTATGTTACCAAAATAACGTTAGATTACCCATAAGTCCTGAGTTGAGAGATCATTGCCACATACTTTGCCTTGGACAAACATTATTAAATGATGTGTAACAGAATTTCTCTCTGTTCCTGTTGTGGGCAAGCTCGTCATGAAATATGTACTTTTTTTTTTCAAAAGGAGACGACTGCACTCTGATCTTATTCATTTCCAGGCCAGTGACCAGAGAGATGTGAGAACTGATGCTAGTCAGTACTGACACAGATTTTTACACAGATTCCATCTCAACATTTTCATTTATCTCTATATTGGCCACCAGTTTTCTTCAGTGGTGTTTTCAGTCAGTTTTCTTCATAGGCTGATGCAGGCCCCAGACAGAGGCTGCACCCACAGATGACCCCAGTTAGCTAAGCAAGCAGGACCAGTATTACAAGACCATGCCCCTTGCCACACACACACACACAAACGCCTCAATCCCTTACCATCCACAGAGCTTCTTGACATATGAACTTTGAAGACCAGAGGCCAATCTTATCCCTGTAGAATACTGTCATAGTGGATGGCAGAGCAGTCAAAGGTCATCAGTCTACAGGCAGCTAGTATCATCTCATGTCTTGAGGCACCATGACTGACGTTAAAAGGCCACACCACTGTTACTGTCTGTTTTTAACGTTTCTCCCCTATTTCAAACCTTCCTCGGCTGTGTTTCAGTTCAAAGAGTATGGGTTGCACGCAGTGTATCATTTATTAAATTTTCTGTAAATTCATAAAATCTGATCTGATCTAAAGATGAACATGGGGGCATAAGGGGCAGGGTCCTATGCCAGTTCCAGTAGAATTGCCAATAGTTAGCTGACTCTGTTGGCCCGGTGTGCTTTCTCATTAAATCATCAGGTATTTGGTGCTCTCAGACCTCTGACACCAGACCAGACTGGTGCAAAGACGGTGACAGCATCACGCTACTCTGCCTAGCCCAGTTAATTAGAGTCTCATCCAGCCCAAGGTTAATATTGTGTTTGCATTAATAGTACTGCAGTAGGCAAACTATCCAGCCAGTAGTATACCTGTAGTACACCAGTATACCCATTATAAAATGTGGGCATGATGGGGAGGAGTGGGGGAATGACATAGCGCTCAACACAGAAATAGATTAAAATGACGTCAGAAATAATTTCTTACCAGCTAAAACAATCTTCTACCACTACATCCCACCTTACAGGGTTTGGACATTAAACAGGGTTAGGAATGGAGTTCTTGGAGTTCCACTGCTGATCCAAAACAGACGGTATGGGTTAATTGGAAGCAAGGGGCATCCAACCATGAGATGAGGCGCAGTTGGGTAGAAACCTCTTCCAAATCCCGAAGAACTAAAGGGTCGATCTCTGTGGCGGGAACAGCAAGCAGCAGCCTGAAATTATTGATTATTGTGTCTACAGGTTAAAGCAGGGGAAGCTTTGTTGTCCTCTAGAAAAAATCTCTTAGTTCTCTGGATATCGCAAAATTAATCATCACAGAAATTGTCCTGACCAGTCTTCTTGGGAGTGACCAATTTATTGCCGGGATTTGAAGTTTGTTTCAGATAAAGTTGTGTTGTTGTCAGCCAAGTAAGGCAAATCCAGTTGAGCAATGCACCACGGTAATGACCAACCAGTAGTGTGTGAAACAACACACACACGTGTTTGACTGAAACAGCCTATTATCACTAAGTAAATAATACATATATGACTACATAGAATATTTTTTCATGTTCATGCATTGTAATTCATTTATCCTCAATGTTATTTCTATCTATTTGTTTCCAGATTTCTATACATTTTATTTTTTACATTTATGTTATTTATTTATAATTCTGTCTGATTCTGTCCTCCACATTGCAGCACCAGGTGAAGTAATCATTGAGTCATTTGTGCTGATCAACAACCCATCAATCATCAAAGCTCTGGAACTTTGTCATTTTGTGCTATAGGGCAGTAATAATCTTTAATAGTTATTATGTGACAAATGAATTACCTTTACATTACTTGGAGTTAAGTTGTTGCAGTGCTTACTGTATATTTAGCTGAAACTACGAGGACTGGCCACAACAACTACTATTTCTCTAACATATTTCAACGTGTAAGCAAAAGACGCTGATAGACTGTACTTTTACCTCGTTCAAAACACGCACACACACACGTACTCACACGCACACACACACACACACACTATAACCGCGTGCTATAATCACAGAGGACATATGCACTTGACAGTTAGATGGCGCTAGTGTCAAAAGACTAATTCCCCAAAGAAAGAAAGAGGTGGAGACATTCTGACCTATTTTCACATTTAACTTACATTACTCTTAGGGATGTCTTTGTCAGCTCTGCTCCGCTTTTCTGTGTTTGAAAAGTGTTATAATTCTAACAACTACAATGAACACAGCTAAGATGTATCTTATTTGTGTATAATGTAGCCTACTACAAAAGATTTGTGAGAACATCAAAGTAGATTTGTGCATCACTACCATACAGTCAGGCCATAAAGTTAAAACCTAACCAAGGAAGATGAGTCAGAGTTGACAACTCTAATAATAATGCCCATCATATGTACTGTCCAGGTATAACATGAGACACCTACCTGAGGCAAAAAGCTCGCTGCAAAGGCAAGACGTGTCACTGGGTAGCCTCAATCTCTCCTAACTGTACATTGCCAGCACTGGTAAACCGGTCCAAAGTAGAAATGATTAGCTTCAGTGGTCTTAACCTGCCTGTCACAGCTAATGAACTTCATAACAATGTGCATGGGCTTGTCTTGACCAGTATAAGTCATGTGTTTGGCACAGAATTAATCACACCAGCTAAATGAAGAGTAATATGAGCAATGGACACCAATGGGGGTTCAACATGAGAGTGACATTACACATCTTGAAGATTTAGAATGAGGAAAAAAAAAAAGACACTTGAACTTGAACTGCGCTGCAGATGAAGAGGTCCACGCACAGGAGACACGATGACACTGTGTGTATAGCCCAACGCCATAGTGCATGCAACACAATGCTACCTGTATTATACATGAGACATTACAAACACAAAGAAAACACGATAGGTGCTTGGGAGGAAGTGAGTGCGGCGCCTTTTGTTCAATAAACAAGTCAGTCTGTGCCAGAGAAAAGTTAATTAATTTGCCTGAGGAAAATAATCAAAACAGTGGCTGTGGTTGATAGTATCAGCACATCTCTTTTCAAAAGTGATGTTTTGTTCGTCTGGCTGACACACAGCTATCCTCCCCGTCAGCTGTGGACTTTCTTACCCTTACTACTCCACTGACAGTATCCTATAATATGCTCCACCTGGCCCTGTGGAGACATTGCTTTACTGGGTTGTATTTGTGTGTGTGTTTGTGCCTGTGTGTATTTGCTTACATGTTTCTGCGTCTCCAGACAGACAGGTGCTGCGAAGATAGGAGCGAGGGAGGAAAGGAAAGGCAAATAGTGGTGGAGAGAGTTGGCATTCGAAAGAGGGACAGGAATTTCAATTTGTTTTTAGTTTTGTCCTTTATTTACACAGGTTGAGAGAAAGCATATGCTTTTTCATAAGAGCCCTGCAAGTTCATGATGTGGCAAAAAAGACAAAAATTAGTTGTGACAAGTAAAGTAAAAACATGAAAATGGAAATGACGATGGGGAGCCACAGGACAGAGGAGGGATGGAGGAATTGTGAGAAGAACAGCGGGGGGCATTTAGAATTAAATTCAAGATTGTGGGTTACTTTCACTTGCACCATTTTGTGACCCAATTCAATTAAAGTGAATTCTTACTAGGGCAGACAGAAAAGGGCTGCCACAAAATTGCCACAAAGGGATACTGTGATGTCAATTGAAAGTGAAGAGCAACAAAGAGAAGGAAGAGGCTGGAGACAGTTAAAGGTTTTCAGCCAGGGACTGAGACTGAGTGTATTACGTAAAGCCTTGGTACCCAGGCTTAATAACACATGTAGGGATCAGCGTCAACAGGCTAGTGACCCATTTTGTGTCCTGAATCAAAGTTTAGACGGTAAGAAAGGATAAAAGGTGGTGAATTAAGGAAGGGATATGGGAATGGTAAAAAGAGCAGGGTGGCGGTATGGGGGATGAGGCCAAATTGACGGGGGGTAGAGTTAAGACCCCATGAAAAGGCAATACTGGGACATCTTTTCCTGTGCAGTCAGCACTCTTTAAAGTTTCAACGCTGATGTGTTTCTCATTAGGGGCACCATATCTTGTCTTCTTTTTCATTGGAAAATACATAAATGGATATGTAGGCGGTCTCAGTTACACAGCTCTATTAAAACGTTTTCAACACATGACATAGGCTATACAAAGATGCAATTCATGTTCATATGGAACTGTTGAATTAAAAAAAATGTGAAAAGAATGTGATTATTGTTTAATTTAATTTTTAACCATCATTTCAAACTCAGTTTTCCCAATTCAAATCCAGGTTCCTGAGACACACATCCAAGCACAGTGTCAACCAGAAGGCATCTTCCTCCTCCAAGGCTGAAAACAGTGGGATCTGCCCCCTCTTTACTTAGCCAACTGCAAGTCACGCCCTCACTGTGGTGGCGCTCACGGCAAAGGGGGGCTGCCTTCCAGTCGATACTCAGGGAACAGAGTCATTTGTAACTGAAGGTGTGTTTCAGGAACCTGAATTCAATAAATTCAATAAAAAAAGTTTTTTTCAGCACGATAAACTTGAATTTATTTATTTATTTGAATTTATTGAATTTATTCATTTACTTCCAACGCAGTCTCTGCTGGTGCTATTCTCTTTTGATAATGGGTTGTCCCTATCAAGGTGTCTTGAAAATGAACTTTTTCCTGTTGTATCCTAAGGTGCTGAATTTTTCTCTCTTCAAATAATAATAATTCTTGTCCTGACTTGAAAAGTTCAGTTTTGTTTATGTCTCACTGCGCTTGTTTATCTGCAAAGAACAAGTCAGTGGGTAGAAGTCTTGTGTGCGTCTGTGTGTGCACGGATGGTGGGCATGCTTGTGTGGGCATGTGAATGTGTGTGATTTTTCTGGCTGTGACTACGTGCTTCTCTAATGCTTTCCAGTCTCCTCATCAAATTGATCTGCCTGAATGTGTGTGGTACTGACTGTCCTCTTTCCCCCAAGGAAAGCAGGCAATGTTCACTGACTCTCTCTCTGTCTCCATCTTTCTTACCCTCTCTGTCAGGTCTCCCAGGGGATAAAGACAGAGAAAAGATAGAACTTTGGATATGCACGAGTCAGTATTGGCATTGTTTAATCCATTGCACACAGTGAAATGAAAAGACAAAACTCAAGACTTAAAGTCAGCTAATAAAACAGAAACCTCACTGGCATGGCATCAGCTTGGGAAATGTCAAATTTTACCTCCTCAGTATGTTGGGGCTTTGCTGGTGTTCAATACTAGATAGGCTCGAGGCACTAGAAGGTATGTTACTTTTAATTCAAAGCTTGTGATGAGGCAATGAATTAAATTCAAGTTTGGGTAGATAGAACAGTGTGCAGGCAGGTAAGAGCAAATAACTCAACAATGCCAGTATGATCATTTAAGGACATACTGTCTAGTGCTGCAATCATGCACATTACAGTTTGCCAGTAAAAGGTTTCCAATGAACAACTTCTTTTGATGTAATAATACAGGTATTATTTGTGATATGCTATGAACAACCAAGACTTGGGTCACTAGGAGGTGTTTGGATACAGTCTGAAAACACAACTGAGGGTGTTCGGGACTATTTCCCATCAGAAAAATAAAGTTATAGATATAAACTACGAGCTAGTCCTCATTGCAAGTTTGAATGTGATCTAGAAACATGTAAAATAAGCATCTGCACTGACCATCATTTAACAGAGAAGGAACTCAACCTGCTTACTAATTTGAACACAGCTTGTTGATGAATGTAATCATCCACACGTTTATGATCTATCACTCATGTTTGAATGTCAAGTGACCAAAGCCTATGGTTTATTAATAGAAAGACTAAATGTCACGGTGAGAAAGGGTGTGACAGAATTATGGTCCAGATATGAATTTGACTACAAAGACTCCCAAACTGTAGTGATTATATCATTATGCTATCCCCATGATGCAACATTAACTCTGTGTGCTTAGTTACTACTGTGTTTGAGTATTTTTCAGAGAACCATTGGTCTTGGCTTGGCTTCTGAGATTGTGAAAAACATGAGACCTTTTCAAGGCCTTTTTAATTAATACTACATTTCACACATGCAACATTCAAACAAAATACATGAACCTATAGGTTCAATCTTGTTCTTCTGTTACATCTGAAAAAAACACCTAGCAGTGATTTCCCAGGCTGAACGCTACATCCAGACACTGATTAACACCCTAACAGAATTGTAGAGTTAGAATACTGTACTGATCTTTTCTCCATAACCTCAACTTTTTAAGTTACAGGCCAAATTATTTTCCCACCACAGTGCCCTCCCAGTTCCTCTGCATCTACTGCATTAGTTTTATTATTATTTTTTGAGTGTCACATGAAAGGAAATCCTTTTTTATGATGTCTCTGGAACTATTTAAAGTTAATGATGCCATCCCCAAATCAGGAGACAAGGCTCCCTTATCTCATGACAGCCTCTCAGATAGTGATGACATTTCCATGCAAGCTGCATTTGTATTATCTATCCTGCTTGAGTGAAAAGTAGTCAGACAGTTGAATTGGATGAACTGTTGATATGTTCAAGAAAATTATCATTACTTTGAAGTTTCAATCAGATTGGCTCTAGTGTTGTCACTCTAGTCCGGTGAAGCGTTGCTATGAGGTCAGTTAATCTCAACAGATTGGTAGGTGGCATGTTAACATAGTCCCTGAGACTTTCACTGGGAAGAGGTTTGTTCTTTTTCTCAATATTTTTCCCGTCTGACTTCTCAAACTTTCCTCTTTTAGGAAATCTCTTCATCACTGTACTCTGAGAGGAAGAATTCTGTTACTGTACATAAAATCACCCCGCTCATCCCAGCCAGGCCAGGGGGTGATGACAGAGTTGGATTCTGGCATATATTGTGTTCCTTTGTCATTCTGTTATTTTGAGAACAAAAGTTGCTTTTTGTGCATATTTCCCTTAACGTCTTGTGCTTCAAACACAGCTGTCTCCTGCTCTACTGGTGCCCCATTTTTCAGCAACACTGACTCAGCCATTGCTATAGTGCTTTCCCCCTTTTCTCCAGCTCTATCCTCAGTGCGCTTGTCTGGGATTGGTGTGACAGTGACTCTGCCCCTCCTCCTCCTCATTTATTTGACCACTGCCCTCCCCTGGGCCCACTGCCATCTTGCCATCAGTTGTCCCCACTTCCCACAGTCAAAACATTTCATGGTATCACTAGTCAATTGGGTCTTGTAACATCAAATCTTTCAATTATGAATTTGTGAGCCCGATTCAACATTTGCTACCGGACAACAACAGCTATACACATCCCCTTGTTGAGCAATCTTCAAGCAATCTTCAGCGAGGGTAACTTTAACCCCATGCCACAGTGTAAACTGTTCAAACCCCATATCCCCTCGCTGTGCCATTTGTGCCAGCTGGCTACCCACCTGGACTACAACATGAAAAGTAAGGTGGCAATATGCAAGGTAAAAATAATGAGGAATAAAACACAAAGTGACAAAGCAAAGCAGAGGAAAACATGCATCCCAGTATGCAGCAGAGAGAGGGGAAAAAAGAAAAAGAGAGAGTAAGAGAGACAGAAAAAAGGAGTAAAGGAAGCAGCTGATGACCTGTTTCACAGCTGGACACAGGAAGGCTTGTTAGGGTCACTCAGGACATGTGACTTTAACATTGAACAATCTTGATCCAGGCAGGGTGTAGTATGTGTGTGTGGACCAAAAGCAGGAACCAGGACATCAGGGTTTCCCTGGTGCACGGCCAAACAGAAGCTGTGATGCCAGGATCTACACTATTACGACCTATTGAATTATTTGTTGATTTGTTTACCTCTTCTGGGATCGTGTAAACACAGCTGTATTTTTTGACATCAACAGATGAAATGGTAATGCAACATGAAGGTACTAAATGACTCAATCATTATAAAAAGCATGATGTCCTTCAAATTTTGCTTTTAGTGACTGCCAAAATTTGTTAAACCCAAAATTTGGTTTGGAGCAGTTAATTATTTTAAACTCAATAGATCCCATAATGCAGGGGTGTCCAACCATGTGCCATGGAGGGCCAAGAGTGTGAAGGTTTTCATTCCCCATGGTCTGACACAGCCATAATAGCTGCGAATGGCTGCACTGTATTCTTCTGTGCTGTATATATCATTTGTTTCTTCATTGCAGAGGTATTGGAACAATTAAGCAGGTCTGAATGTGTGTCAGTGATGTGTTAAATCACATATTAATTGTTCATTTGAACGATACTGAACCAGTATCTTATTTAACGAGTCCAATTGGTTTGCTAATGGACTTGAATCAGTCATTATCTGGTTGGACTCCGCTCCATTCCATACAGTTGTAAGCAAGCTGACACACTTGCAGTACAGAAACAATTGTTATCTGCCTACCTTGGCGATGGCTGCAGTGCTGGCTGGTTAATCAACCACAGTTGCAACAATCTCACAAATTCTCAAACCTCCTAGTTCATTAAATCAGTGTCGCATTATGTGACACCCAAACAGTGTAGCCCAATGCTGTCATACATGCTGCTGGCCATGAAACATCATCATCATACCTATAGAACCGTTCCTGAATCGATTCAGTACTTTTGGACAGCCTGAAACAATCTAGTTAGCTAAAAATCAGTCCCACCACCACCACCACCACTAATAAGACTAAAGTGTGAGAAGCTCCTGATATTCCTCATGCATGAACAGTATCCACAGAAAATACTCTGAGCCAGTATGACACTTTTATACTGTAATACTGTAAAATTAAATGTGGACACTCTTAGGGTACGATCACACCTACAGTTTGCTTTATTTGGTCCGAGCCATAGTGAAAAAGGAGTTTATGGAGTTTCCTGTAGTTAGCACAAACCACAGCCCAGTTCACTTGGAAGAGGACCTGCATTTCCAGGTGGTCTCAGTGCAGTTATTTGGTGCACACCTGAGTTCAAATAGCATTGTTCACACTCACCCAAACAAATTGAACGGAAAGTAGTTAAACCGCTCCAAACATGCTTGGTGTGAACACGCCCTTAGTGCAGACTGTTGACAGAGTCAGAGTCTTGCTACAGGCAGATAGGATGAAAAATGAAGATCCCTCACTCTAAAACTGAAGTGTAGACCAGTAGGTAATGCTAAGTAGTGGCAAGTTAAATGCCAAAGCCCTCTGCAGCAATTGCCATCCATCTCAGCTAGGGCCAGAATCTGAAGTCTGTGTCATCTAAACTCTTACAAATGATTTGCCACTTTTCAAGTTTGGGACAACTCATACTGACACAACCTATGTTGTGACAATAGTTGTAGTTTGTTGTAGTTACTTGTAGCTAAATTAAAATGACTAGATCATACAGCAGCGATTCGTACGTATATCAGGTGCGTCAGTTGGTCATTACATCACATGGACATATGTTGTAGGCTTGAGCAGAAGGAAGCATGAGGTAAGACCACCCACAGCTATTCCTGTTTAATCCTTGCAGAATCTTACCTCACTCACACCCAGGCTTTTCTAAAAGTGAGTCTGATGCACTAAGCTCACCAAAGTTAAGGTAGGTGTGAAGTGAAAAAAAAATTCAGTTAGGGTCCTGGTTCAGTTTGAAACCACCAAGCACACAATGAAAGGCAGTGGGTGGCACAAACCATGCTGGACCAGTCATGGAAATGAAACCAAGATGCGTTCCTTATGTCTTTGTATTCCTTCTTAGACTCACTTTCTACAGATTAAGTTTGATTGTCCTGTGGCACTGGCATCAGTGGGCTAAGGTCCGCAACTCGGGGTAGGGACAAAGACCATAGGGAACACACCCCATAGGGTACAAAAACCTACGGCTAATTCTACTCGTCCAGTTTATTGTGCACACAAGAGGTTAATAAGTTATTAGGATTGTTTTTGCTTTGTAAAATCAATGTCAGCAACAAACTGCAGTTGCTATGAACACTTATTCAAAGCTTGTATTGTCGTCAGATTGGACTGATATTCCAGAAATTACCCCAGGGAACCATTTCCATTCATCACTTAATATGATTGCTTGCACTAAACAGACTATAGATTAGATCACTTCAATTAAGGTGTCAAAAACAACAGACTTTTTCCTCTTGTTAACGCAAAGTACAAACAGAAACCTCCATGAAGCAGTGACACTGTCAACCAATTCCTGGGGAATGGATCCATCTGTCTGCCATCTGTCACTGATCAGGTAATTGGTTGGCAATGCTAATGCAAAATTTGGGTTTGAAAAACAAAAATATTCTGAACAATATCAACATTATATGGAACAACTAATGATTCTTGAAAGCTCTAGAAAGCACAATTTAGTTTCAAGGAATGTTTTTTAGTGTAGAGAGTGAATTTGAGATGAAGAGAGAGAGGAACAATGCTAGAATGGGAGAAGAGAATTTGAAGCAAAAGCTGGAGGGGAAACAAAATAGGCTTTTCTTTTCACCTGCATCCCTTCTCATCTTTACTCTCTCAACCATTGATGCTGTTAAAAATCAAGATTTTATACTTGACAGTTGCAGTATAGGCTTTTGCTGCACTCATCTATAAGGTGGGTAAGCTGTAAATACAATTTTAAATAAACAGTGAAGAGCTAGGCGCTACTAAAGTATAGTGCCTCAAAGGGCAACATAACATCAGTGTTCCTATTTTGAGATACATGGTAGTGTCTCTTGGTTTCCTGACGTAAACCTAAGCTGTTGGGGACTCGGTTGGTGATTCAAAGACAATTCAAGAACTTGTTATTGTTATTGTTATTGTGACATCAATTTATTGTGATTTTAAGTCAGTCAGTGAAACTGAACAATCGTGGGTCATAAAGACGCTTGTACAGTGCTACATTTTTTTACTCTGAAATCCTAACAAGAGGTCGACCATGACTTCTGGAAGTAGGAGTCATCTCCTTTGGGGTTGACTCTCCATCATTTATCAACTTGATCTCTTTTAGACTACCGGGCTCATTGCATGATAACGGATTTCAACCCCTGCTTTGACCTAATGTGATCTCAAAGGGCTATTACAGACTTCTACTCTGTTAGAGCAGCTTTCAGTCAAGTATTCATTCACATGGCTTCAGAACAGCATGGATAGGTATGGCTGAATTATACATAGCACAAAATTTGCTATGATATGAATTATGTATGATTTGAGGAATCTGTGTGGGGGCCCCCAAAACATAAGATGAGGAGGAAAAAGCACTTAACCAGAAACAATAGTCATCCTGAGGAGGAGATGCAAATTGTCAAGAGGTTGCCTAGTCACGCAAAGAAAACTGTCAAAGAAAACTGTCAAAGTAAACTGCCTCTTTACTTTTTCTCAGCATAATAGGTGTGGTGCACAAAATCTGTGAGAATATGAATTACAGGTATGGATAATAGCGACATCAAGTGAATGCTATTGTCTTTTATGTGCTGTCCTTTGTTGTACTGCGCCTGTGTTTCATAAGAAAAAAAAAAATCACAAAGTCACTGTTTCTTAAGCTCACCAGCCCAGTGGCCTTGTTGATGAAATCTCCATTGTGAGGTTGAGGATTTGACCCTCGAACCTCATCATGGGACAAATTGAGTTGTCCTGCGATGCTGTGCATGGGTAGCTCTTTGACAGGGAAGGACACTGGCCATCAAAGAGATTAAACCTGGGGTGGTCTCTTTAACCACGAGCTTCAAAGCAGATCTCAGCCCTGTACTCTTCAACCGTTTAACCCTCCATGTTGAGTCGGTGACACCCTAAATGTTCAGGACTTAGAAAGCTGAACATTGCCTCAGTGTGCTCAAAATGAATCTTATATTAAATTTTAATCATTTAAAAGCAAAGTTAAGCATTTTACACAAGCAATGAGCTCCAGTCTCCGTATCAGTAGTCACTCCATGCTTCTGAAAAGGCAGACTGAGGCTAGTGAAACTATAAGCCAATGGTGCAGACACACACAGACACACACACAGTTGTCAGTGTCTCGTGAGGAGGAACCCCATAAGAGGTCATCTGAAGCACCACTATTAATTTTTGAGGAGCAACAAGAAGCTTGACTCTTGGTCTCATTATGAGGTTTGTCACTGCAAGTAACTTTATGAGCCAAAACGCTCATCAACAAGCACAGCAGCCTCCTCCACTCTATTTACCCTCTGCTTGCTCAGATAAGTGGAATCCATCTCGTGGTACAGTTTTTAACCTCCAAGAAGAATCAAGTGTTGCTCTTCAGCCTCAACATTTTGAGGTTTGAACCATCTATCAAACAAGATTGCATTCTGTCTGGCAAATTCCACATATGACTGCCTTAAAGGAAAAATCCACTATAAAACAGTTTAAAAACAACTATCAGCAATGTACCTTGTATTTCCGGTTCCATGTTGTTGTTCAGACAACTGCCAACTTGTGACTTAAACTCTAGCTCCTTAACCCTCACGTGACATCCGTAACTTCTCATGTTGCAACTCAAGTTTTCAACTAGCTCAATTTATCTTAAACACACAATCTATACACAGGTGGTTCTGAGCTGCCTGGTGGCTTTGTATAGATTTTTTTACATAGAGAACTCCCTGCTCGACAATTTTAGGTTTGAGCTCATCTTTCTTGAGACCACTTTCAATGCTAATGGCATACTTCTGCTACCAACAAGAGCTGCTTCCAAGTGCAGAGGAATAATTGCTCTACAGTGGGTTCCTCAAATGCCTCCAAATCAAGTACCGTAGTGGAATCAAATGCTTAGCAGTACCAATATACCAAGAACTACAACTGAAAGGCAACAGGGGGGGGGTAAGGCTTAGGCTGGATCCAGGGGAGAGTTGAGTCAGTGGACTGATTCTCCCTGGATCCAGCACGGCTGCGGCCAATTAAGGTTGATTGCAGCCAAGCCTTTTTAACCTGTGTGTGACTGTGTGAGAGCATCATTGTGAGAGGCTGATGGCGTGACTGAGCCGACAGGCGATTAGGAGGATCGGCTGTGTGGAGTGGAGAGCGAGTGGAACCAGTAGTGGCGACCGACCAGAGTCCGCGGAGGATGCAGCCGGGGGCAGCCTGGAAGAGCTGCCCAGTCGGGGTTGGAGCGGGATGCTCCTGGAAGCCTGGCGGACTGACAGGTGTAGTGCCAAAAAGTGAACGTCCGCCAAAAACTGATTGCCGTCCGCGGGAGTGCGCGCAGCCTGTTAAAGCTGTATCGCCCAGT
>OOFE01049886.1:51729-66096 GCA_900323365.1 Monocentris japonica
CCACCCACAAGTGTGCACACACACACACACACACACACACACACACCAGGGGGCTAGACATTAAAGAAATGATGCCTTCAGTTAATTCCAGTCCCGCTTTTGAACGTTTGTCTGCAAATCAGTTGGGATGTCAATCCCAGCAGGGCTTGCGGCAAACACTCTAGCAGAGGATATGCAGGAGCTGATATGCAGCAGTGTTGTAGTTTATCTTTCCTAGCATGAATTTGTAATCACAACGTATCTAATAAGTCTGTCAGGTATTGTATCATAGGTTGATAACATATCTGTGTCATGGTGAGATGATGTGTGTGTGTGTGTACATAACCCATACAACCCATTGTGCATTTAACACCACTGTTTTTTGGCATTTTTCTACAGCTTGGAATGAGCTTTTCAAACACTCAGGAGTTAAAGGGGTGGACGGGCACACATTAATGTCTGAAAGGAAACTCTTAACTCACTGTCTTCATTCCACTGAAAAAGAGCCAGGTAGGACAGGCAGGCACAGAGGCTGAGCATTAAATCAAGTAAAGCATTGACAGTGCTAAAATAGCTTGTTGTGCTTGTAATGCATTGCCGATCTAAATAGGAAGTAGCTACATCATCAACAGAGTGCATTCGCAATTATTTTGTGTTTCAAAAGAGATTCTCAGCATCGATGTCCTGAATAGCACACAGACTAAGCTCCAACACAGCTGGAAGTAAACAAACCACAAGATCAGTGCAGGTAAAAGAGAGAGCGTGATAGAGAGAGAGAGATTCTTTTTAATTTTAGATACATGTAGTGAGATAAACGAGGACGGCTGGGCAAAGGAAAGAGGAGGTAGTAGCATTAACAAGTAGGCACAATAATGCCCTTCAAAGTTCTACTTAACCAGCCACTTGGTGTGGAGGGGTTTCCGATTTTTCTCTAGGACAGAGGGAAAGGATAAACAGCGTCTGCATGGTCTAAAAACAGCTTTTTGAGTGTAAATAGAGATAACTGGTAAACAATGAAGAGATGAAGAGAGGCTTTCCTGTGCCTGTTGTTTCTGACTTTGCTTCCCTCTTTCTTTCTGATCCTTCATCTTGGCCTGATTTAAAGGTACTATGTGTAGTACTTAAAATAAAAAAAAACATTACCACATTAATTTGGAGACATTAGTGTAATCACTGTAAATAAACAAGACCATGGATTGGCAGCCTCTACCAGCCACTACACTGCATTTACTGAATTGCTGAACAGCACAAAGGGAGATTGCTTTATTGCACAAAACAGCAAGAGGGCGCTGTTCTTCTTCTTCCAGCACAAATGGCGCTTTCAGGGTAATATTTACTAAGAGGCACATTAATTACTACCGCATGTAAAAACATAACGGGCACAGCTTTCTCCAGTTTAGCGCCCGATTTATTAAGACCACGCAAATCAAATCAGTCACAATTTTCCAATTCCAATAACCAAGGCTCAACCAAAGTCCCACAGGCTGCAGCATTGCTCTCGAAAGACTCAAAAAACAAAAGACAGGACGGGCGAGAGAGCGAGCAGACTGTGATCTCCCCGCTGTGGCTGAGCCAGAAGATGAAGGGTGGCCATGATAGGTGGGCATAGCTTGGTCTGAGGTTCCAGTTCATTTTTTTATTTCATCAAGCAGTGATAATATAATAATAATGAGAAGAAGAACAATAACAATAATAATAAATAGGATTCGGCAAACTCTACTTTCTTTTACTCTCACCCTCTGACTTGAAAGAGTAATTCTCAAATGGAACACTATTTATTTATTATTATTCTCTTTCTTATTTTCTCTCTCTGCCTGTTGTGATTTTTAACAAATACCACAGCAGTTGTAGCTTTCTCAGGGTGAGAAGTTAACATGTGCTTCCTTTGGGCATTAAATAACTGCATAACTGCACATTTAGCTTGAGTAAATCGATGAGAGAGATCCATTTCAATTATCCTTCTCCTTAATTTTTTGGCCCTGCCATTGCCACCCCTCAATATATTTGGGTACAACCAGGACAAACTTGCTAAAAGTCTAATGCATAGAAATGTATAGAAAGAGTGTGCTTTCCACTGAGGTATGATAATATCTGTTATTATGCCTGGTGGTGCTACATCAGAAAATTAATGTATTATTTTTCAAGGTTTGTTTGGGCCAGTACCTGTGCTCTCCAGTTACAAAGACAAATAGATTGAAGAACACTTAGTAGTACAGGAGAAAGTACATGTAGAAAAAGCTTTTAGTAAAGAAAATGACTTTTAGAAAGAGAGTTTTAGCAACAGATCTCCCTCACTTTGCACTTATAGTATCTATTGTTGTCACTGAAGGACAGAACATTTCAGGAACTGGTACTGTCTGATTGGCAGACAGTACCAGCTCCCCTGATTGAAACCATTTTAGTGGAGGTATTCCACGTTGGCTTAACCTATTACCAGATTAATCAAACCTGGGGGAAAAAGCATAGCTATGAGCAGATCCTCTCAACATACTCTCAATAGTCCCTGCAAATATCCAGCCATGGGCTACACCTTTACCCACATAGACACACGCGCATGGCAACTGGGGCCTAACTGGAATAATAGCCACCCATAGCCTTACCTGCCTCATCTCATTCCTTTTTCTTGCCTTTTTATTTATTTTGTTTTTTATTTTCCTAGGTTTCACAATCTGTTTTGTCATGTCTTTGTTTATATATCTATTATGTATGCACTTACATAAGTAAGTAAAATGCATAATAATCATTCATTCATCCAGCATATGAATCATTTTTTTCACCTGATATATACAGTATGTATAGGCCTACACCTATTTCGTTCAAAAATCCTATCTAGCTTTTCACTTTGCACTTTAGTACCGACAAGCCCATTGGCTTTATCCCACCATTGACTATGCTGGTGAATGTGGCCTCTCTGTTCTGTGCCTGCCTGAGACATTATGTTCCCAGTGTGTCCCCTGAAGGGCCCTAGGTGAGGACAGGCTATTTTCAGCACCCATATTGCAGTGCTGCCCTGTACCCATTTGACTGACAGCTCAGTTTGAGAGTGACAGAAAGGCTTTATGTCGCCTCTGGATGATCTGCCAATCACAACCAGACCAACTGCTGTTATACATAGGCACTAAGTGGGTGTGTGGGTGGGTGCGCACATATGTGTGTATTTGTGTTTGCATGCACATGCACATGCACACATGGATGTACTTTTATGTGAATGTGTGTGCATGTCTACATCTGTCTGTATCAGTTTGGATATGTTGTGGGAGATTGGAAAGTTGTCGACATTATTTTATTTCCAAGAAACTGCATGTCAGTCTGCAAGGTGCCGTGGCCATAGTCATAATGATAAGAAAGGTAAAATAAAAAAAGTTGCCCCATAGGGCCAAAAGGGTTTTTCCAGGATGATGTCACAGAGACATCAGACAAAAACGTGTTTTCACTAGTTTCCATTTAGTTTCACCGTATGCCTTTTCAGTTAGTTCAGATATTTTGTTACCATCTTTGAAACATTCCAAATATTAGATTTATTTTATCTTCTCTTGATACTTTTATATCCCCTAGCCTTGATTACTGTAATCTCCTGTTATGAATTGCAGTTCATGGCATCATATCACTCCTCTACACTGGTTGCCTGTTGGTGTTTTTGATTTTTCTAATCCCTTCTATCATCTGCTAGAGCTCCTGCAAGATCCTTCTGCCACCTCTGAGCTGAATTGCAGCCTGAGAGCCTCAAGCAGTGCCATCCTGTCCATTTTAAAATATAGGCCAAAGGTGACCAAGCCCCTAGGCTGGCAAAATCAGCAGTATAGTATAGTAGTAGCATAACTAATAATCACTATAAATTATTGATTTAATAGTCAATTAAGAAATGTGCTTTAGCTTGGTGTAAATCTCATTAAAACACATAATAGTTTCTTATAATAATGAAATATTAAAAGACACATATCAAAAAGGGTTTTGTGCCAGACTGCTGTCAAAACTGCATGTCATAAGTGTTGTGATCAAAACCATATAACTGCCGTCCATCATTTCTTGTTTGAGCTGATAGTAATAGGTATAAATAGTAATAGGGGACCCTGAAGGTACACCTGACAAAAAAAAGTGCTTTAAAAGTGCTTCAATTTGATTTTGTAGAATTTCTTTAATTTTAAAGTTAGAAAAGAGTGCTTGAATTGTTGATACTCACGATGGCGTACATGTACAAAAAGGATCACCTCTGTACTATGACTTGTTAGGTTTCTATTGAATTCCTTAGACGGAGGAAAACAGAGTAGGGGAGTCATAATCTTGAAAAGCACTGGGGCAAGACTGAGCCCAGGTCGACAGAGACATCCAATGTCTATATAGATAAGTTAAATATTAAATAATGACTTTATCCCTTTGTAAAATGCTGTCTTTGTATATTTACGGTATACTGTCATTACTCTGTCTGGAATGTCTCCAAATTCACTGGTAAACCACTGAATGACGCTAAAGAGGTAATCGTTTTCCCACTAGATACCATCCAAGATCTCAGTTATCAACCTCAAAGTAGCCTAAGTGAAAAGCGCTTTAGATATGGTGTCTTACATCAGCGCTTTTAGTAGTGCCATGTAATAATGATGTTGTTTTTTTTTTTAATGCGTATTCTCAGATGCATGGATGGCTTACAAATGTGCTCGATGGTCTGTGTGTGCATTTGTGTGCACACACATGGGTTGTGATTCTTTTCAGAACAGCTGTTGGAGTGATTCTCTAAAGGGCAGAGTCAGAGTATACCTCCTGAAAGTGAGGAATCTACCCTCCCATTTCTGCCCTGTCTAGTCTGTCCCCTCACATTACAGCCAACACTTTCTACAGAGGGCGCCAGAAAGGGAGCTGCCCGGGACCTCATAAAAGATTTACACCGCTCACAGGAACCGGTCAATGAAGCACAGGGAGACGGGAGGCAGAGTAGATGACGGAGAGACAGAAATGAATGAAAGAAGAAGAAGAAGGAAAGTAGGCCAACGGGAGGCGGGAAGAGGAGGCAAGGAGAGAGATGGACTGAAAGCAAAACAGATTAAGTTTTTTTTTTTTTTTTTAAAAGTCAGTCTAGAGTTTTGTTGCAAAGGTTGGTCAGCAGATTTCAAGCATCATGTATCTGTATGAGTAAAAACTGATGATGCTTCCTCTGCCTCGCGTGTAACTGCAGGTGTGGGATGTATGTATGCATTTCATTGCTGCAACATGACACAGCGTCAGTTATGCCAGTTACACCACAGTTAAGATTTCTTAAGATTCTTGTCTGAAGTGAATGCTCCCCCTCAATATAAATGCTTTTGAATGTAAGAAATGAAAGGAAAATGTATAAGATAAACATGTAGATATCCTTCTCACATTTGTTAAGAAGCATGAAGTTCTATACAAGAGTAATGGACATTCAAATCCCATTTCTACGTGAGATGCTTTGGGAGGTTCCAAAGCATTTCTATTTCTGTAAACCCAAAGGGAAATATCTCTCTCTCTCTCGATCTCCCACTCCACTGCAAAGAGCTGTCAGAAAGATCAAAGTGGGGAAGTGCATTTGATGGAATACGCCACTTTCTTCATTTACAGTATACACTGGCTTTGACTTGAAAGAGTTTTCATTGTTATTAACTTGATGTTATGTATATTGAAATAGGAAAATATATTGGGAAAGAGGTGTGTGTCTATGTGTGTGTGTGTGTCAGTTTAAAGCTGCACTAGAAATCTAGCTGAAAGGTAGTATAGGTAAGCTGCCTAATCTGAAAAGAAATCCCCATTCTTCTGAAATTTCAAAAGCCAACAACTTACATGAAGCCGTTCAGATGTTATGTGATATGAATCAGGGTTAATGTAAAATGTCTCCAACGTTTCACCTCTGTTTCTCATTGCATCCCCCTGTTTTAATCTTGTTTAACTGTCTTTCCATCTCTCCATCTCTGTCTCATTCTCTCTCCCTTCCTATTTCTCTTTAGTTCACTCCTCTCTACTACTTGGCATTTAACTTCCTTTACCACTCTATTGTCCTGTCCCACACACTTCCTCTCCATCTACCTCTCCTTCCTGCCCCACTGTACAAGCAGACCAAACACAACTACTTTGCATTGCATTGCTTCGCTCAATCAAGAGTCATCATTTATGGACGTTTCACTGGGTGTGTTCTGGGGAGAACGTTTAACATTGTTTGTTTTTGGAGACCAATTTTGTATTTTATCATTTTCTTCATTTCATTTTACCCAAATATAATCGATAAGCATATGTATGGCAAATATACTCTTGAAATTGTGCTTTACTCTAGCGAGCTAGTGAGCCAAGTGGCTACGGATAACTGGATGTAATGGGACAGGCTAGCAACACACACACACATTGTTTTTGCTTCTCATAGACAATGAATGGAAGAAAACTATTTACCTCATGAAATGCGTCTGGTTCTCAACTACCGTCAGACGCACCTCTACCTCCTCCCTCATTCACCAACCAGAATATCCTTGTATAGATACTGTGAAGAAGCCTGCGGGTGGTAAAATGGGAGGGCTATCTATGTCAATGAACAGAGCCCAGCTGTTTCTTCCCTTCATTAGTAAAACGGTGACATGAGAAGGAACCATGGCAACCACCACAGAACAGCCACAGCGACTGTGTCACATGAGAGAGAGAAGGATCCCTGATATAAGAGGGTGTCTATGTGTGTGTGTATATATATATATATGTGTGTGTGTGTGTGTGTAGGGGGGGTGTTAATTAGCTACCAACATAGGCTACTCTGCTCTTACTGATCAATAGCTGTGATGGCTCTTAATAGGTAGCCAGGAGAATCCATCCTTTATTTTGAGTTAATTGAGAGGAAAGAGCACAAACATGTTTGTGTGTCAGCTGCAGTCCTAATGATGTTTCACCAAAATGTGTTGTCTGAGAGACAAAAAAGTCATTTCAACATGTATGTAGAAGTCACTTGAGAGTTATATATATAGATTGAAGTCATAACTTGCCATGGAAAGCAATTATGTCGGCGTATACTATTGATTAAAAGCTAATATTACACAGGTCCTGGCACACCCTGCTTTTTACTAAGTTACAGTTCCAATAATAAGCTGGAAAGATTGCCTTTAGATTTGAAAAAGTGATGAAATACAGAAGTAACTATCTAATTTTGTAGAGGGCAAAATGGTGGGGGAAATGAAAACAATGTACTTAATTAAAATGAAAGCAAAGTCAAAGTATCCTGGCTCTAGAACTAGAGTCTTCTTGATTTGAACTTTGTTTAAAATGGGTCTGATGTAACCCATGCTCCAATACATATTGCCTTTCTATGGGACATTGAAGTTGTTTGGTGCAATTTAAAATCCTGTTCTGCAACATTGAAGTTGTTCCAAAATGTCCAAAAAATTGTTGTTTGTTCACAAAATGAGATTTCTCCCAGGATTGGATCAAGGAATTTTCACAAATTGTTTTCTTATTGTCTGCATTTTGTGGCAATGACAGCATGAAACTGCATGAAAATGTTTTTTTTTTTTTCTTTCTTGTGACCTTTATACACCTAGGGAGGATTTACTGAGCATGTGTGAGATATTCAACAATGCTGTGCTTCACATCATTCAGTTACCACCATTCACACCCGGGAGCTGGCCAGAAAAAACACAATCCTCCACTGCTGGTCAGTGAGCCGCTCCACTGGAGAGTAGTTGTTGAGGGAGAGTGTCTCATTTCCTCGCCCCCGTCCAGATTTTCCCAGCCATTTTGGCATACATACATTAGACTATTATGTTGATGAATGTGTGTTTTACGTGTGTGTCAAATTCTGTTAGCCACCGAAACGACAGCACTATGACTACACGACTAGCAAGTTTAGATCCCTTTCCCTTTAACGTATTGATCCAAAATAATTCATTTTCAAAGCACTTTTGTGCAGCATGCTCTTTGTTAATATCCCCCATATGCTTTGTATAGATTATTGTGGATTTATCATCAGCCATACTGTAGCTCTGTGGCTGTGTTATAATCCTTGTCACTTTGCTATAAGTGCTACATCACTTACAAACTCTTCTATTCACTCTCTACCATCTGTTCTGTAACCCCCGCGTAGCTCTTACACTGTATCTCTTTGTCTTTGGCTGTATGAAACCATATGCTCTTTTGATGCCATTCCATTTTGTTTTGCTTTTACAGTCAGAGTGGTGAATAACACAAGGATGAGTGACTTAAAATGAAGCTGACATGTCAACAAGAACACTACAAGTGCTCTTGTTGTCTTAAATCTTGCCATAGCAAAAATTTACTTCATGTCAATGTAAATCTATCAATTTACAATACAATATCCACATGATACATACTCATACAACATATTACAACATGTCCGTCATATTTCTGTTCTGTAGCTTTAGATATCCAGTGACCCTGAGAATGAGTCCAAAATCGCTTGATGCCATCTTCATCTGTTGACACCATCAAAATTGTCTGAGTTTGCTCACCAGCCCAACCACTGAATGGAAACCGATTGGTATGACTAGCCTGTGGCTGCTCATGTTTTCATTTAGTAACGTGGACCTTTCCGTATCAGCGTGCCTTCACAAAGCTTAAACATGTGATTACGACAAGGTTTGGAGAGAAAGTGCGGAAAAAAACGAGGACCCCATAGACCTCATTTACTTTTTTAATAGAATCCCTAATCAGAGATAAAAAGAATAATGGAGGCTTCAGGCAAGCTGAGTGTTTGGAGGACTTAATGAGATAACAATGGATCCATGCACAAACAACACCAACGTTGGGAGGAGAGGAAACAGCTGAGATGGGGACGAAAACAAACAAATAAAATGAGGGCAAAGGTAATGCATACTGGGGTTGATTTGTTTCCATAACAATACCTCACGTTTGAGGAGGAGTATTGCCTCTAACACATATGGAATTCAGAGTTACATACAATATATATGAAGAATTGATACGAAGACCATACCTGCTCACCTGAAAACTCAGAAGTACGACTCAGACTTGGCTCCCAAACATATTTTTGGAGTACAGCTTTTGTCCCAGTTGATATTCGTGCGTCTCAGTTCTTTGAGAAATCCAATTAGACACCTCTTTGATCATGAGAGTAAAGCATGGCATAACTTGGGCTCCATGTCAACAAAGTAAGATTACGTTATGCTGTTAGCCATCAGCTAATGGCCACTTGGTATAAAATGTTGAGGCATGTCAAAGCCTTAGTGTCTTGGGAGTGAAGGAACTGGGGTCTTATTCAGCTCTCCGTCACAGGTCTTTTTCAGGTTCAGTAAAGTGCAGAGCCTCTTACGTAATGATTTGTTAAAGCGATACGCTGATATTTTGATTTTGCAGTATGTCATTCTTCCTCACCAGACACTTTCTTGTAAAAAAATATGCTAGAAAACTTCAATTACTAGTATAACACATTGTAAAGCTAAGATGTAGCAGCCATTTTCAATTACGCTGACCAATCTGAGCAAGTAGTTGTATTGTATGAGATGGATATACATTTCATACAGTATTGTTTCATGTGCATTACTCGATTGGCTCTTGATTATAAAGGTTAAATAGAACTACAAAACCATTAGCCCAACCGATGGATTTGTTGCTTTGTGTTTGCGAGTCTAGTTCCAAAAGGTAGATGGCAAATGGTTCATTTATTAGTTTAATTCACAATACATGTGTGTTAATGACTCACCCGAGGCTGAGGAGCCTAGGCCGTAGTATAACTTGTCACATTTAACGATTACCTATTAGAGCACAATAAATAATAATTTTTCAATTAATAGAGTCCTTTCCAGGATAATGCTGCTGACAGTGATGAGAGTTCACCTTTACAACCTACAATTTGCACCTCACTACATGCTTCAACATGGTATTTTAAAATTACACTGATTGGCCCAAGGGGGATACTACATCATTTGTTCATCTATCCATGTGTCCTGTGTGACATCTCAAACCCCACCAGTTGGATTTTGACAAAACCTTGAGGAATGATGCAGCTCCCTATTGCGTTCCAGCATTTTCAAAATTACACTGACTGGGTCCAAGTGGGCACAACAATTGCAGTTCAAAACAAGGTGGCATAATTGTAACAGATTGGACCTGAGGGGACTGCATCATTTGTGTGGGATAACATAGTGCTGTTGCCTTTTTTCTTTGATTGATGTTTCACCAAGGAAATGTTTTTCACACATTATGGTAAGTGGCTGACAAAAAAATAACAGACTTGTTTTGAAAAAGGTGAGGTATCCCGGAACAGCAAATCTGATGTTTGACTATGATGGATTTTTAGCATTGGAATATCACTGAAATATCTTTTCCATTGGATCACTGTGTGAGCTTTCCTCTGTCTATCATCACTGACAGCTGTCTTGCCCTGCTGACAAGTTTGACCAGGAGTGGAGGGAACAGGAGGCGAATAAGAGAGAGTGTAGTTAACATAGGAAAGGAGGTCTTACCTCAAATGACACACACACACCAGCTTTTCCAAAACACCATCTAAGATGTAGGCCGTGTAGACACCACAAATATAATGGTGTTTGTGTCAGTTCTACACAGCTACCATGAAAACTATTATATCTGTGCTGAACAGAAAAGAAATGATGACAGGTATGGTGCTACATCACGCTGTTTTATGGCGCTACATTGCATGATGCAGGATACACAGACACCCTGGTAGTTACACACACACACACACACACCTCTTAATGAGGGGGAGATGTAGTGAAATGTGTATTGACCTCTGACCCGACTGTTGTCCATCTTACAGTTAATGTGTGTTTACTGCCCTGTGGGTCTTGTCAATGGGACTCCAGAGTGTGAGTGTGCGTGCTCACATAAAATCACTGCGCTGTATTTACATAGGATTCAGCAAAAGTTTTCACACCGGAGTGGTAATTGAAGAAACTGCTGTCTCTGGCAGCATGAACAGAGAAGAAAAACTCGGAGTGGGGACTGAGCCATTGATCTCCTAATTACAAAACTGTCATAGCACTGGTGCCCATTTAGCAGATCTTATTTACAAGATACATCAAGTTGTTTTGGTGTTCTCTTTCAGTTTGTTCTGTGATTGATAGCTGACTGATAGCTGATTATTCCCAATGAAGAGAAATGCTTACTGACTGTGGGACCAAACAAAAAAATAACACAAACCTTATCTCTCTCAGGAACAGAGGAAAACAACCATTGTTCCTTAATTTCTGTAAGAGATGACTTTTTGGCAATAGAAAGATTTTTCAGGACACTAATAATAAACCACGGTTTTTAGCGGGTCGGCACAGGGTACAGCCCTAGAGGGACCAGTTACAGTCTTTTTTTGTTGCATCCATAAATCCTGTGCAGCAATTGCCAGAAACCCTGCAGGACTGCAATTGTGAGAACAGTGTGTGCGTGCGTGTGTGCATGTGTGCGTGCGTGCCTTGACCCTGCCTGACCCAGTACACACCGTCACCTTTTTAAGATGGATGACATTTAGGCCGAGATGAGGCGTTGCATGGTTGCGTGATCCTCAGGCTGACATGCATAATAGGGCTTCCAAGCTGAGACCAGCTCTGGTACCAACGTTAGCACAGTGAAAGTGAGGTTTATATGATGATGTAACCCAAGCAATAATCCTAGACTAGTCCTTGCATTTGGAAAAGATTGATGTGTAATAGGCTCTGATTTCTCACTTGCCTGGAAACAATAATCTGAATTAAGGCAAACATGTGAACACACATACACACAAACAGTAGCAAAAACAATATTTACAGTAAAAAAACGAAGCACACTATTTACAATAGGTATCAAATATAAAATATAAATCAAACATCTGAAAAAGTGAAAATATATAAATATGTGCAAATGCAAGTGTATGTCTATGTGTGTGTGTGTATGTGAGTGCAGAAGAGGGGCAGTGTGTGGTGCTTGGTGGGGGCCCTGGTGAGGTCAGAGTTCACAGTCCTGATGGCCTGAGGAAAGAAACTCTGTCTCAGTCTCTCTGTTTTGGTCTCACCACCCCAACAACAGTCCGTTGTTGGGGTGGTGAGGATCTTTCATGATCCGACAGGCTCTGGTTCTGCACCTCCTGGTGTATAGGTCCTGCAGGGAGGGGAGTGTAGTTTGTGTCTGTGTGTGAGCTTGTGCGTGAGTTGCCCACATGCCTATCTGTGTGTTAGTGTAAATGTGTTGGTGTGTGTGTGTGTGTGTTAATGTGTATGTGTGAGTACGCTTGTGTGCGAGTTAATGAAAGCACATCCTGCCCAATAGGTCTCAGTGAATTATTGAGGCAATGCAGAGTGACAGCCTGATGTCTCCTAAATCAGACAGGTACAAATATGCATGCTTCCGTCAGTAGGTAATGGGCGACATTAGGTTGGCTCTATGGCTGATGAACCAACAAATGCCGAGAGGGCCTCCCAACACCGTGGATGGAATAAGAAGTGGACTGTATTAACGATGTGCTTTGCTAATGGTTGGTGAATAATGGTTGCTTGTAATGGGTGTAATGGGATTGCAGTAGAAAATAAGTGGCAAGTGATCTGAGATTACTGAAAACAGGGATCAGATTACAAATACCTTTTGAAAAAAATAGGTGAATACATGTTGGAGTACTCAGGAATACGCTTGAAAGGGAAACAGGCTCTTTGAATCCAATATTAAAACTTGATTTAATGGATATTGTTCTAATGTTTGATAGGTAATGGTAGCAACACCTGTCAGTCTGTTAATTGGGATTCATTTCATATTGTAGGGCTGTTGGAAACAAAGCAAAACAAAAGTAACCTAAATCTAATGAGATCATATGATTGGGTTTGGAGAATCCAACAGGTTGTGTTGCTGATAATTTAAGATCATACTTAGCAATCAGTAGGAGTTTACACTTTAAACCCTGCTCTCAGGGTCGGAAAACATTGGGTTGATTTTTGACAGATGATATAGTAGGGATGATTGTTAAAAAAATATAAATATTTTAGGTTTGGAAATAAATACTCTTTAGAGAGAGAGAGAGAAGAGAGAGAGAAGCATTTTCTTCCATGGTTGATGTGGCCGTGTTTCAGTAGTTGTATCTTTTTTTAATTTCACGCAAAAGTAGTCAAACCAGCCAACTTTTCTTTTTTTTTCCCTTGAAAGTTTGTAAATTCATGTTGAAGGAGCACATGTACTTTTGCATGTAATACTTTTTAACATGGTTGTGAAAGCGTAAATTATGTCCAGAATCCTAAGAAAACTAGAATTATGTCCAGCCTGTTACATCAAGGAGAGTGGGAGAGAGTTCAGAGGGCAAACTCATTAGGAACCTCTCCACATCCTTCCAGAGGTGAATCTGGAAGATTTCTAAATGCTGAGTGCATTTCCTGTTATTCCACTTACATTGAAGAAAGCCATCTCTCTCTGAACCAGGCGTGTCTTAATGTAGAGGGAATATCAATTTCCCAGAGACTGCCTCACAGTACGCAAAACAAATACATCAAAGCAAGCTAACAGTAGACATATTTGAAGATATGATAGGATTATAAGGATCCGTGGTAAACAACAGATGGCTGGTAATGTGGAGGATGGCAGTGCTGTATGTTATACACATACTACTGTAAATGACTCATAGGTAGAAATACAAAAATAAAACTAGAAGCATAGATTCTAAATATAAACTTCATGTGATGACAAGCTAACAGAAACACCACAATACTAATACATGTATACAGAAGAGATTGAAACTTTATGGATTAAAAATAAAGCACATTGCCATATTGTACCTTAAGCACAATATGGTCAGTGCCTTTTTATAATCATTATCGAGACAATCTGCGACAAGCCTCAGGGTTGAATTCTTTAGTGTTACTTGACAGATATTAACAATCTCACAATACAACCCTAGCAGATTCATAATAGATTATCGTGCATGTCACAATGCACTATAATGAAGGCAATGTAAGAATAGTGCATGTCCACTTAGAATAGACATAAAATCCACTCATGATGCCGCACAGTGAACTTTAGGTACGGCGTTACCACACAATTATTACATTCTAAATACAGTATCAGCAAGTATGAACTAGGGATGATGCAACTAGGGATGATGCTACTAGGGGTGATGCTACTAGGGGTGACGCTACTAGGGGCGACGCTACTAGGGGTGACGCTACTAGGGATGACGCTACTAGGGATGATGCAACTAGGGATGATGCTACTAGGGGTGATGCTACTAGGGGTGACGCTACTAGGGGTGACGCTACTAGGGATGATTCTACTTGGGGTGACGCTACTAGGGATGACGCTACTAGGGATGGTGCTACTAGGGGTGATGCTACTTGGGGTGATGCTACTAGGGATGATGCAACTAGGGATGATGCTACTAGCTCCATTCAGGTCCATTCAACGGTTAACAAGTCATGTTTGACTATCAAACACAATGAAACGGTTACACAGCTGTACACAGAAATACATTAT
>OOFE01049886.1:66502-78858 GCA_900323365.1 Monocentris japonica
GCAATGTAAGAATAGTGCATGTCCACTTAGAATAGACATAAAATCCACTCATGATGCCGCACAGTGAACTTTAGGTACGGCGTTACCACACAATTATTACATTCTAAATACAGTATCAGCAAGTATGAACTAGGGATGATGCAACTAGGGATGATGCAACTAGGGGTGATGCTACTAGGGATGATGCTACTAGGGGTGATGCAACTAGGGGTGATGCTACTAGGGGTGATGCAACTAGGGGTGATGCTACTAGGGATGATGCTACTAGGGGCGACGCTACTAGGGGTGACGCTACTAGGGGTGATGCTACTAGGGATGATGCAACTAGGGGTGATGCTACTAGGGATGATGCTACTAGGGGTGATGCTACTAGGGATGATGCTACTAGGGATGATGCAACTAGGGATGATGCTACTAGGGGTGATGCTACTAGGGATGATGCAACTCGGGATGATGCTACTAGCTCCATTCAGGTCCATTCAACGGTTAACAAGTCATGTTTGACTATCAAACACAATGAAACGGTTACACAGCTGTACACAGAAATACATTATCAGTTATCAGTTCAGTATAGGATTTGAAAGATTATAGAGTTTTCACATCTTACATGCCAGAGACTAGGGGTCCTGTGGTGCTGCAACAATAAATATCACCAGTTTTACAGTTAAGCTATATATTTGTGTGCGTTGTTAAATGTCTGTTTCATCATCTGGAAGTGCTTTTGGGTTAGCATCTAATGTGGGTCCCTGTGGCTCTCTGCCATTATTGATGATTGTTTCCAACAAACAAGCCTGTGTGCTCCTGCCATATATTTGCATGTGAGAAGAGAGAAAGCGGTGTAAAAAACTACACCATCCCCTCTGTTTCCCTCCTGGGACCTATATGTGTGTGTGTGTGTGTGTGTGTGCACGCATCTCTTGCAATGCTATCACATCTTAGTAGACACACACACAAATACACACACACACACACACAATAGCGTACAGAGGAGGAGACAAGGTATGGTTTTACAACAAACATCTTAAAGGTTGTTGTGCACTGTGCTGTACACTGTTAAATTGATTTGAACAGAGGTTGGCTTTACAGAGCCTCTGTGTAACCTGAGCCATTCAACTGGCTGGTCAAGACAATGGGTATAATAGGTAAAATAAGCAGTGCCTTTCCTCCTATTCTTTGTTTCATTCTGAGTCTATCTATTCCTTCTCTCCCTTTCTCTGTTACTGTAACTCTATCCTCCCTTTACTTCCCTTTAATTTTCTCCCTTGCTCCCTACATCCATCTCTCCTTCCTCCCCCGTCTCTCTTTTCTGATGCTGTGGACTGGGAGGGGCTGAGTGAGTGAAGGCTCCTGCATTGTGCCTCTGCTCTGATCCGTCTGGGACGCTGGCTTCTCACTGGTAACTGCCTCGCCTGCTGCTGCAGAGCTCGCTCTCTCTCTCTCTCTCTCTCTCTCTCTATCCCACCCCTCCCCCTCTCATTATCTTTATCTGTACACACACCTCCACTCCCTATTTTTCTGTTTTCTGTATGCATTCTGCATCTTTACCCACTCCCCCTACACCCTCCCCGCTAACGGAGGTGGGCATGCTTCCCAGCGCTGATGCATCTAGCAGGTGCAGCCTCTCTCTCTCCTCCCTCCCTCTCTCTCCTCCCCTTGCTTAACCAGTGTGCACACTCTGTTCAGTGCCTGCATTTTTTTAACCGTCATTCGCTCTCTGTCTCTCTCGGCGACAGCAGCTCAGGGAGGCAGCTGTACATGTGTTTGCATCAGAACTGCCACAGCCACAGGTAAAGACAGCTGCTTTGTCGGATGTTGCCAACCCCAAAGGAGAGGAGTGTGAGGGAGTCACTGCTGTGTTAGCGGGCTCTCATCCCAGCGCGGGGCACACATTTCTAATCATCTCCAAGAAAGCTCCCTGGAGGAAGGACAAGCAAAGGAGCCCAGCAACGGGACCAACAAATCACAGGCTGACTCGAAAGAGAAGACGCTCTTTACAGGGGGCAAGGAAAAAACACCACTCACCACCAGAGAGACTCACAGGGATATTTTCAAACATTCTCCTTCTCTCCCTATTTTTGTCATCATTTTCATCGGCTCCCTTTCTCCCCTACTCTCTTTCTCTCTCATCCTATTCCCTCTCTGGCAGAATGTTCACTGCGAATGGATGAGAAGAGGATTTCTGAGCGCTCACTGCAGTATTAACGGACAGCGCACTGAGACAGCAGGGCACTGAGCGGACAGCTTGGGGAAATCTGATCCACAGTCGGCAGGAGAAGGAGCAGGATCACGCGTCGCAGTTGCAGATTTATCCGCCCTGCGATACCACTGCACGACAACACCCCTCATTCTCTTTTTTTCCCTCCCTCTGTCTTATTTCTCAGCTGAAGTGCTGCTTTTCACTGGATCCAGACCGTTCATTGGATTCTACTGTTTAATTTTTACGCTCACTGGAATTTAGAGCATGCATAAAGGAGTCAAACTGGGTTTGGATTCAAAAAACACCAGAAGAAGCAGAAGCTGATTTAAAAACCATGGCTGGCAAAGATAACCGGTGGTCCTAGGAGAGTATTCGACAGACGCATCAACGACAACTCTCTTTGCTCTCTCTCTTTCAGTTACGAAAGAGACAGAATTTGGTAGCTGAGGGACGCTGACTCGGCTCGAACCGGCTGCATCGGGAAAAAAAGCTTTGATTCTGCACAGGGTGGGGAAGCGACAAGACCCACCCTGCAAGTTTCACTGCCCTCTACCAATGAGACAATAACGTCCCGTAGAAGAGTGTATATGGAGGGGACACATATGGGTGTGAATTAGAAACAGTTGTGTTAAGAGATTATGGATTTTTGCTGCAATGCCATCTGAACATTGATGCTAAAGCTTCATCAAATGCACAGAACATAAAACTGTTCCTACCCGCACATCTCTCCCTCCCATCTCTCTCTTTGTCCCTCTTTCTCCCCATCAAAAGCGTCATTTGAATTCCTTTGGTTTTCCCTGTGTTGCATTTGGCCCATTCTCAAAGTTGGAAATCATTGTTGCTTCTGTGTATCATCGGACATCAGGAGTTGGACAGGACTAAAAGTGGACTTATCAGGCGATTATCCATCTATGCCAGCTCTCCCATTTCTCACTGGTTTTCTCTGAGTGCCTGTGGGTCTGTGCGTGTGTGTGTGTGTGTGTGTGTGTGTGTGTGTGTGTGTGTGTGCTTGTCTGTTCGTGGATGCGCTTCCGCATGTATCGTCAGCAACCTTCCCCACATCTTTATCCTTGGATTATGTATTTGTGTGTGCTTTTTTGAACATTCCATTCTGTGGAATCTTCTTTATCCATTTTTTCACCCTTCCTTGTCTCTTGTCAATGTCTGGCAGTGTCGGGTACCTTTCCGTCATGTGCCACCCATGCTTATCCCAGGGTTAACCCTCAATGAGCCATAAAGGACGACAGGGAAGGATGAGTGAGTGTTCTGGGGCAGCTGTATCTGGGGCAGTGATCCTGGAAGAACCTGAGGGTCCAGGGGGCTCTGGAGGTCCAGATGAGGGCCAGGCCCAAGACCAGGGGCCCCTGCGCTGTGGAGGTTGCACGCTGTGGCCTCGCCAGCAGACATGGCTGTGTGTGGTCCCCTTACTCATTGGTTTTATTGGCCTGGGATTGAGCCTGATGTTGTTGAAGTGGATTGTAGTCGGAACAGTGAGGGATTATGTGCCAACAGACCTGATGGATGCTAATCGAATAGGCCAGGATCCTATCTTTCTCTCTAAGCCAAGTGGGATTCCCAAAAACCCAGATACTACCACCACAACAACTGCTACGGCTGGTGTTGGGAATCCCACAACTGTAACAGTAGCCAAAGGTAGAACTCGATCCACTACTACCACAACTACCACCAACCCTAGAGGGGGTGGAGCCTCGGGTAGTCAAGTGACCCCTCGGAATCCTGCAAATCGTAATGGTCGCGGGCCTCCAGTTATTGCTACAACCACAGCAACTCTGCGAACCACCTCCATAATTGGGGCGGCGACTTCCAGCCCCTCTCCGTCTAATCCAACAGTCCTCCATGACTCCACACAGATGTGGACCCAGGAGCACACTACTACTGAGAGGATCTCCACCACGCTCACCACACGTACACATGGCCACCGTAAAACACGTGAGTCACTCACATCCATAAATTGTTCCCATGTGATCTTGGAAATGTGAAATTTCTTGTCATGGAAAATGTTTGGAGAAGGACAAAATTCTATGGTCTTGGAAAACAATATGGTCAACAGTGTGTGCTAATTACAATTATGAGAGATTTGAGATCAGCACTTTGATCAATAATATTTTCTTATAGACTTTTAAAAGTAGGGGGAACCCAGGGATATCAATACTGGTTACAAGGTTATTTCTGGCTTGCAACCATGTGGTTTGGTTTAAACTGATCTGTTGTCGATTGGTTTGGTTTAATCGTGAGATGTCTGTTTAGGATGGACTTCCAAGGACTTTACAAGGATTTGTTGCCTTTTTATGGGGGTAAACTATCAGAACTGTGTCAAAAACTGGATCAAAAGGTTTGTTACTTTGGTTGTTTGGCAATCATCAGGACCAGCTACAGATACTTCCTGTTTTTCTGATGTGGCTTAATTTCTCAACTTTAACATGTCATTTGCTTGAAATATGAGATCAAACAATACCTGCAATAAGATATTTTGTTATATTTTGTTTTGTTTGGAAAGATTGACATGAACTGCAGCCTGTTTGTGAGATGGTAAATCTGAATGTGGTTGCCATTTTCCCTTTTGCAGGTTAAGTAATGAGCGAGTGAGTGATCAATGGCATTGATTGGTGATGTACTATTGGAGGAGTCAATAAGCAGTTTTACCAATGTGGTATGAAGTGATGCTAGCATGATTAAAGTAGATAAGTATTGTCATAGAGCAAGAGAGTCATAGGTCATACAGAGAGTCAGAGATCCATTGAACAAATGGACTGGGTCAGCTAGCTATAGGGAGCTCCTATAGCTACAGGAGTTCCATAAGGTTTTTGATCACCAATTTTAATAGAAATATTTACACTTTTCAATACATTTTCAAAAATCATCACATAATGCAGTTCAGATAAGATAAGATAAGGTCATTATTTCTGTGAAGTAGAAAAGCAGGATCAAGTTCAAACAGTAATTAAGAGATAAGGGAAAAGTGTGAAAGTGCTATATGGTTTCAAATGTATGTGTAAAAGATGGCAAATGTCAGTGTCAAGTACCTTTTCCAGTGGGCTACAGCGAGGTGATGGGCTCCCTGGAGCCCGGCGTAGCCTGAAGTGATAAGGTGAATAACCTCTAAGGAGTCAACATGTTTAATATCTGATTGAAAAGCTCGTCTCAACACACATACATGCATGCAATCAAAGTAGTGGTTATAAAGTGTTTTTGTTGCTGTAACCTCCAAGCCTTCTCTACGCTAATGATGATTTGTGGATCTAGGCTGAACATTTGTTATCTCTGGAATGAGCTGAAAAGAAACATTCATTAATAAGGACCAGCCATTTGTTAAGAGCTGATAGCATTGGAGAAGAACAACAAACACTGTTTACCATCTCTATTCTCCTTCTCGTTCACCCTCGTCGTCCTTGACTCATGGTATCACCACATGCTATTGATTGCCGCCGAGGGGGGATTTTCTTCCAGCGATCAATCAGCTCTGTGCTTATGACTGTGAGCCTTTCTGTTGATGCCGGAAAGCCCCCTCCTTAAAAAAGCAGCCCAAGCTTCTGCCATGGTAAATCTCTCTGCTCAAAATGGTGTCACATTTTGTGCTGGATTTCACTCAGCCTGTGATGTTCATGCTTCCTGCCTCTGATACATGCAGTGCTGTGCTATCTGCTTGGCTTGGGACTACAGACGGTTTTAGACTGACGCCAGTGGGTTATATTTTTGACAGTCCGGTCACTCTCAGGCCTACGGAAAAATAATGCCATCTCAATAGTGGAGAGTTGATAAATTTCATGTGATATGGAAAATTTCAGGATCAGATATTTCATATGCTCATGACTAAATGTCAAGTACTGGACTCATTAAATATAGTCAATGCATTTGCTGTCCTGTTGTATGGTATGTACATTAATTTGTGCTGCCCTAAAAGGCCCTGTAATAGGCTTTGGGCTCAATGATGGTTATTATCCTCTCATCATATTGTCTATTGTTATCTATGATTTACACGACGGCAGCCATAAATCAAATTATTGATAAACACAATCACCCCAATTCCACCTGCTGTAGCTACTGTCTGCTTGTCTGCATGCGGTGAGTGCTGCTGTTGTGTCCAAAGTAATGGAAGTATCCCTAGATTACAACTGAGACCAGGGAATGTTCCCTCTGATAATTACAAACTGAGAGGGAAAATTGTGTATCATTTTATTATCAGGAGAGAAATGGGGGCCATTCATCATCATCCATTCATTTATTAATTAACCATTAAAAAAAAGCCATTTCTCAAGCAAGTACTCACAAAAACCATTAAGTCTCGTTGATGGATATCCCAGGGAAAATGTCACTCCTTCTCCAGCTCAGCTGAGAAAGTTCTAATACCACAGAATAGCTGGCTCACTCGATAATCCTAAACACCCTTCACCCTCCCACCCCCTCCATTCTACCACCCACATGCTGCTTTGATTTCAAAAGGCCATCATTTTCACATTAACTATCCATTACGTGTGAATGTGTTATGCGGTATTACTGAATTGGCTGGGCCTGTGTTGGCTAGTGCTCAGATATTCAACCAAGAAAATTCTATTAATTTCAGTATTGCAGGCCATCTGTGTGCTCTTATTGATGGTCTCCTTATATAAAATAAGCTCTATCATTTTGGTGAGAAAATAAATCTCACACTGTGCAATGGTGCTCTCTGTGTTTTGCTGTGGCCTACTGGCTCAATGTACATTGGCTCAACCTGGTTTGGTTTAAGGAAAATAAAACTGCTTTCCTTTGAGGCTCAGCGTAGCTTTGCTGGACAGAATTCCTGCTTGTCTGACTGTGGAAAAGGATTTGACCATTGGAGAGTAGTTGTGAATCCTTAGTCTTTGGAAATTTCACACTTAAAGCATCACTGACATATCTTATGCTTACAGGTGCCATCCAGAAGCCATTTAGGAAATCGGGTGGGCCTTGTAAAATCTGAGGCCGACTTAACATTAGCTAGATTTTCCAATGTGAAGCAGGAATGACCTGGGAGAGAAGATACGTCTTGAGAAACACAGAACATCTGCTCTGCAGAGGTCATGTCAGGTGAATGTCAGGTGATGCCTCAGCAATAATGCCATTTGAACAAACTCTGGCCACTCCTGCCCCCAGTGTTGGAAATTGGATTTGCTCTTTTTTCATCATCCCCGTCAAGATTAAGAGTGCTGATTCAGTATTAGTAATGCCTTTTGCTTTATAATGACTGAGCTGGTCAGTAGGTCCTGGACAGTGATTGTAGAATAGTCCCAGACTGTCAGGGCCAACATGCTCTGGTGGAATCAGACTTCTTTGTCTCCATGCTGAGCCACTCACTGGGATTATCATTTGCCCTGAAATGTAAGTCCAGATTAAAAGACCATCACGGCGACTGTGGAAGCAACAGAATTACATTAGCCCACCTATCAGTCACACACTCTACATAGGCTTACAAGCACCCTGACTGGCGAAGGATTGTTTTGAACGATGTCCGGGGACATGATGTTTTTTTTATTAAATGACACTGAGGTGACACCTTCAAGAGAATGTTTTCTCTTTCAGGATCCCTCCAGGACCCTCTGAAGAAGCCTTCAGAAAGGTTTTATGCCACATATTATTTCACAACGCTTGAATCATGCACTCACTTTGAGTGCATGATTTGAGAACATTACAGAAGAAATGTAGCCAGGAAAAGCACAAACTATCATATTGAATTCACATTTATTGCTGCCTCAGCATGTATTTCAAGCTGTATAAGACCAAGGTCACTTGAATTACGGTGCATATTTGAACTATACAAGAAGATACAATTTTTCAGATTTCTGGTTTTCCAGGGGTGGATTCATCCATTATAGACACATTTCCAAAGGGGAAGCACAAAGTAAAGATTATTCTGATTTGTCCAATACTTACATTTCTGCTATTTTGTCAACCCTGTCTATCCATCACCACCGCAAGCTTTTTTAATAAGTACATCTACCCAGGCATGCATTAAATGTGAAAAACCTAAAATTAACCAAACTTTGCCAATTATTGACACTGGCTAATAGTAAGGGCATCAGTGTACATGTTTGCGTTTTCCTAATCATCGTCTCATAGGAAGAGATTTTAGGTTTTAAACCAGATTTTAGAGTTCAAAGTTACACTTGGATTAGTCCTTTTGAGCTGCTTAGTAACACATACTCCAGTGGGGTTTCTCTATGCATGTGTGTGGGTGCGTCTGTGTGTGTGTGTCCATGTGTTTACACATATGTATACATTCTTGTGTGCATGCCTGCATATGTCTGTGTGTTTCCACATGTCGTGAACTCGTGTATGAGTGAGAGCTGACATCAGGACCATCCTTGAAGCTTCTTTACTTCTCATCTAAGAGGCTCTGAGAGCAGAATTACAGGCATCTGGCATGCATTGTGTGTTTGGGAGAAATGGTGATCAAAATATGGAAAACCTAAAATGTGAGACCTGTTATAACTAATCATATGCTGGACACATGTACGCCTGAACACACATGCATGCAATCATGTTCTGAGATTATTGGAGTTATTGGAGCAAAGTATGGATGGAGTGGAGCTTTAGTTTCAGGTTTGCTTTTATCCATCAGCTGTGGAAGCAGAGGCATGGTTTTTGAACCCTTTTGGATTACCTGAATTCATGTCTCCTAAAACATCTAACAATGTGATTTAACAAATAACACTCAAACCATTGTACATTGCACACTTCTTTTTTTTGGAGAGCAGATTCTGTTGGTAACGCAAATTTGTGTTGTTTTTTTAAATGACAGGACATCTCTAACCCACACCTGAATGTCATCTCATTGATTGGATCACCTTTCATAGAGGTCATTATCCTAGAGGTCCACATACTATCCAGAGTGAAGCAGTATTAAAGAGGTTGCTTGGACAAAATCCAATCAGATCTAGGCCTGTAGCCTAATGCATATCCTTCTTGGGGCCCTTGTCATCAAAATGTTTGGGAACTCCAAGTATGTATATTTCCATACCTCAATGTTAAATGGTGATCTTTTTCTGTCCCTTCTTTTAACAGTACAATTTGATGTCCAGTGCATTTCAATGCCAAGATAAGTTACAGCCAGCGGTGGAAGTTGTTCCCAAAAGCTCAAGACTATTTCATTTACAATACACTTCAGTCAATTTAGTTCTGAAGCAGTTCTAGAGACTGCACTCCCTGACCGCTAACTGAACGCATCAAAAACCCATCATGCCATCCCAATTAGAGTTTTAATTTTGCACAGATGCTGTGCGAATAAAGCTTGATGTCACTTTGATTCATTCTGATGAAATGTCTTGCACAGGGAAGTATTAATGGTTAGAAAGAGAAACACGTTCAATATTTAGAGGAAAAGAGTAAATAATTGAAGCCTTTTTTAACAAATTATCCCATCCCCTACTATTCCCCGCCCCAAAAATGAATGTATTTTTTCACATTGGGTATTGAGGAGGGAATGAATGTACCCCATTTCTGCGCTGGGTAAGGTTGTTCTTGCTGGAGAGGAAATTAAAAAGTTGAAAGGTCTTTTTTTTTTTTTTTACTTCAAAGGTTGACCTCCCTCTCTCGCTCCATGACTAACTTTTTCTCTCCTCCTCTCCCTCCCTTTCTTCAAACCCTTCCTAGCACATCTATTACCTGGGTCCAGATGATAATAAAGTACAAAGTAGGTTAATGCTGCCGCTTCCTTCAGAAGGGCTTTTAATAACGAATTCAGGTTTAAGCTACCTTGATGAGATGAGGCTGGCTCAGTTTTATTGAAGCCAATGGTGGGGAAGGTAGTGGTGTTAGGGAAGTTAATTCCTTTTTTGTGGTCCACCTGCCCTGTGCCTGCTCTCCAGAGAAGGCTGTCACCAGCTAACTAACTGCTTTCTCTCAAAGTTCATTCTCTGCGTTATTTGCCCCTGGCTGCTGATGGGAAACACCAGCAGTTTTATTAACACTTAAACCACAAGCTAAGCTGTTTTAATGAACTTTCGATAGAGGAATTCACAAGATGAGATTATTTTGTATTCATTATTGGAGGTGGACCACCATTTAGTTGTCTCATCCTGAAGTAAACTTTGTCTAAAGTGAAGTTTGTGCTGAGCCTTGTCTCTTGAGTATTTCCACCAAGACACTTTTATCACTGCAAAGCCAAGGCAGTTGAAATAAATTCATCATCTCACAGGGTGAAATAAAAATTGTGGATCAAAAGACATTCTTCAAATGCTCTAAATCCTGAGGCAACCTTGTTGTACAAATTCCTTTCAGAGCGACAGTGGAGGCTTTCTTTGAACTAAGGTGTAAATATTGATATTACCGTGATTGGGACAATTATTTGACAGTGACTAGCAGTGACACATTTACATCAAATGTTAAAATTTGAAAAAAGGATTTACTCAGAAAGACTTTCATGTGACATTAAACTTCAATCATAGACATGCAGTAATAGCATAACATTCAGTGTCCGACAGTTTATCTAATGCAACACAGAGCATACCTGTAAATGTAAATTGAGTTTTGTGAGTTAAAAGGGAGAGGTCTGCAAAGAGGCAATAATCCACACTCCCTCCACCGACACCCCACCCTTGGCTCGCTCTCTTATTTAATCTGTTTGCAGGCCTATTGCTGCAAACCGTTTAACACCAGCAAGCAAACAAATGTCAGACTGTTTTGATTTTAGCCACAGCCCGTAGCTGGGGTTGCAGTCTATTCCTCTATTCCTCTTCCTCCACTTCAAAGGGGGGATGTGGGCCATGACAAATGGGGGCAGTAAACTCAGCCACCCGGCTGACCTGTGGATGCAGGCCAGGCTGCCAAACCCAGCCCAGGGACTTACGAACAGGGGAATGCTACCCTGACAGTCAGCCCTGGACCAGAAATGCACACCCATAGAAAGTGATATCTCGATCTAAAATATACCGCTGATATAATATGAAGCCACTAAAAGGTTTGTTCATGGCTGGCCACCACTTTAGGTAATGAATACGTAAGACAAGGCATGTATACCTGCACATTCTGATTTTCTCTTGAGCTGATTGCATGCTCCATTCTTTATGCAGTGTAATACAGTATGCCTAGTGTTCCCACTGGTTTCATGATGTAAAACAAGAAATCAGCATACTAATAAATGCCAAAGACATCAAAGAGGATGTCATTAAGAATCTCATCTTTTTATATGAAACTTCATTTTTATAAGACTTCAGTGATTGCCTGAATCCCTAAATCATGGGCAGGTGGTCGCTTTCTTTGTGTGCCGTCATCCTAACCAATATTGAATTAAAAGTGCACAATAGTAAAAGGCAGTGCCTCAGCAGAACGCGAAAAGGAAAAAAAGTCCATGGCCTGATTTTGCACCATACCAATACGAAGGAAAATGAAGCAAAGGTTTTGAATAAACACATGCACAAGCAAAGGCACACCCAAAAAGGCTGCATTGGCATATTGAAAAGTCCACGTCTGAATATCTACATCCTGCGTAACTTAAGTCTGAATTCATCTTTTTCAAATTCTATCCGATTTTTTTATCTCCTACTCATATTTTTTGCTATTCTTGTTTTTTGTCTTCCAGTAAATCACTTTGTAAACTCAGCTTTAAGATAAGTTCTATATAAATCAAGGTTATTATTGTTATTATCATCATTATTGTTATTATTGTTATTTATTATTTGTGGACATTGATCACGAATGAACTATCGTAGAGTTCATGCAAAATATACTGATTCCACGAGAGTAGAAGAATTCAAAGACAGTGTAAGACATTGATTCTAGGACACGTGAGCCAACTGACACAATTTACCTTCTTAATTTCATATTTTGATCATAAAATATTTTCCCGCCATGCCAATATTGTCAGCAACACTCTCCTCTCATTATACCCGGTATCGTTGGCAACTGACTGTAAACAATGTTATCAGAAAGGATATTGTAGCCATCTTGCTACCACCGGGTCACGACAGAGAGTTTGGGTGGCACGCCGGGTTTATTACGGTCATTAACAAAATCCAAACGGGCTCCCTCGCCCTGGTCCGCTCACTGCGGGCTCTCCTCAGTCCAGCGTGCTCTCTCCTCTCCGTGTTCCTGCTTACTGCAAAAACATATAGACAAAGCCCACAGACACACACGCGTTTAGCCCACTCAGTCCTGATCTGCTGCAGCCGGTGTCGGGGCAGGGGAA
>OOFE01049886.1:79173-89952 GCA_900323365.1 Monocentris japonica
TGAATTCATTTTCCTGGCCATTAATTTTGACATCAATACTAGCAAGAGATCCTCCCACATGGTTAGGTATAGATACTTGCATGATTGTTTGTGTGTGTGTGTTAGCACATGCACAGTATATGAGCCATCTCAGCCATAGAATAGCCATCCTGTGCCCTGCATGAGATATTGATCCCAGTGTGATTGTATCCTGGTCTTTTGCCACTCAGCAGTTTAGCAGGCGGCCCTGTGATCAGGCCTGCATATGGGCGTGGGTTCTGATTTTTCCCGAACTCACCGCATTTTGCTGCAGTTATTTTTAGCTTCAAAGATCCCTGCCAGCTTCTCTCTGGGAGGCTGTGTGAGCGGCTGGCTTTTGTGGTGGAGGCCTCAGAGCTGACAGTGCTGGAGGGAACAGAACAAAGAAGCACAGAGAAGACGGAGGAGACAGCGACTTTAGTGTCATCCATAGATGGTTTTATTTTGAAAACATTACAGTTGGGGAATATTCAGCTTGCTGCCATTGTACCTTATATAATGTGAAGTATCATCGGATGGCTTGATGGTGTGCGTGTAAACAATGCAGTATGAGGTGAATGTTTTCTAGGAATTCAGTTCTGTTAAACCTCACATTATTATGTTACCACATAGGAGGTAAGCTCAATTTGAAGGTCACTTTCACCTTGATGGAAAACCCAGTGAGGCTGGCACGCAGTCATGCACACACACTGGAAAGTGCAGTGTAATGCGTTAGACTGTGCCCCGCTTGGCTCTGCCCTTGGGTCGGATGGTAACACCATCTCGCTTCTAGAGCCCTGGAGCATACCTCCTGTGTGTGTTTGTGTGTATGTCTAGGGACTATCAGCACACTCGGTAACAGTGCTCACTGCACTATCAGCATGCCCCACCCTTCTCTATCTCTCATTCGCCACGTCTCTTTATTTTTCTCTCTGTCCTCTCTTCTATCTTCTTCTTCCCCTCCCATCTCTCTCCTCTGGACCCTCCCCAGTCATCATCCTGGCACCTGTCTCAGAGGGACTTTGTCTCTGTCTGACAGGCCTAGTGGAGTGTGTGTGTGTGTGTGACAGGTCAACTGGTGACAGGTCTCCGCCCCTTGGCTTTCTCTCTCTGTACTGTTTGACTCATGGAATGGAGTGAAAGGTGAGGGATGAGTAGAGAGCAAAAGGGAAGAAGGGTTGAGTGGAGACAAAAGGAAGGAGAGAGGAGAAGTGGGCAGAGGAAAAAATAGGAATAATAGAGACAAAATGCGTGGAGGAGGCAGGAGGGGAATTGGATAGAAGAAATTTGTCCACAGGGCAAGATGAGGGAAAAGGAAAAGGGCCTCTCATCCATCTAGCAATGGTGAGCTCTCCCCTTCATGCTTCCTCCGTCTTCTCCTCTCAGCCCACTCAGTTCATTTACATTTACATTGGACCCAGCTGGAGTTGATTTGGTGGCGAGTGATGGATGGTGATGTTCTGATGCTGTTTATAGAAATGGGCACAGGGGGTTAGCAGTGTCAGCTGTTTGCCAGGTAGCTAGCACAGTCTGATACAATATGTTTTGGTCGTTAGCAACCTAATTGCTAGCTGCAGAGATGGCCATTCTTTTTATGGGATGTGAGGTTTAGCAGTGTCAGCTGCTTGTCACAGTAACTAGCTAGTTAGCACAGCCCACACAATTGAGGTTTGATAATGTATCGGAGTGATGTGTCAGTTGTTTACTAGTGTAGTTTAATCGATACAAAAAGTTTTGGTCCCTGCAATGCCTCCTTTTAAGGCAGTATTTGAAGTGGATTAGTTTTAATAGCGGAGGTTCTGTAATGTAATTCTATGTGCTGTTATTCCAGACAACCATTCAGACAGGATAAGATATCTATGTAATCAAATTACTCAAATTACTGCTTGTAGTCCAGATGGAAAACATCACAATGTACACTTCTGCTTATATGCACACACCAGTCAGACAATCTGCTGATGCAGACCTATCAGGGGTTAAGCATTAGATGATTGCCGCACATTGCTTGTTATAAATGATATGAGTTACCAAACCAGCTGTTTAGCATCTACCTAGCAGAGTTCAAGACAGATTGCTAGTTATAACCTACTTAGATTATGTTTCTTCTGCTTCATTGACTACATGTGATGAGCATCAAGTCTTAAGTCCTTAACACTTCCTTGTCAATATGTTTCCCTGCCATAGCTCACAACAGAGGGACATTTGTCATCATTTGGACTTCTTGTCAAGGACAAAATATCCAAATACTTCCTTCAACTTAATTTGGAGAAAGCTGAGGTCCTTGTTATTGGCACATTGCATGATAAATTCAGCTCTTGGTCCTTTAGCCTCATTCATCAGGTCTATCTTTGAATTGTTATTTTAGGAATATTGCAATAATTGACTGGTGTAGCTGAGCCTTTGCCATCCTTAGGTTTTGAAACACCCTGTCTGGCAAAAATCAATGTCATTTCTTAACTCAACTCTTAAAACAGAGTACATTTTTTTTGTTTTTGTTTGTTTGTTTTTATAGTATATGATACTATTTATTCTAATGAAAGTCTGTTCATATATGTCTAATATGTTTTGTCCAACATTCATGTTTAGCTGTTTGCAAAGCCTGCAAAGTATTTTATAAATTATTATTATTAGTATTAATTATATTATGCCTGATTGGTTAGAATGGTGCACTGTTGCAGTGTGCTTGTACAGTTTGACGTAAAATGGTTGGTTGATCATTGCTAAACTGGTGCCTACTCACACAGGTATGCTATAAATACAATCACTTTTGATTGCTAGCTTTGTGGTATGGAGATCAGCTTTTTTCTTGTAAGCAAAAGGTCTACTACTACAATAGACACAAGATTGGGAGTGACCACATTGCTGCACATGCATAGGTTTTTATCACGGATTTAGCTGTCTGCTCTCTATTATCAAGGCCACTGTCTGATTGTGTTGGTTGGTTGGGCAACTTGTAAACTTGTTAGATCATGTGGCTGTCCAGGTAAAATGAACCATTTTCCTTTTCAGCAAAAATCCTCTCCGACCGTTTCTGCAGCTACACACTACACACACACACACACATATATATATACTGTATATGCCTGAGTGTGTATGTATGTCCATTGAAAGCCATATGTGGTGTCTAGCTCAGTTATGCTTTGTTTCCGTGGAGATGAACATGTCAGCCACATGAGCTGTCAACACTCCATCCGCCATTTGTTAGCAGTGACTGATGACTGACGCTCTCTCTTGCTCTCTCTCTCTCTCTCTCAAATGAAAAACACACACACACACATACACACTCCCACACAGAGACAGCCTGGTTGTCACTCTCTCCTGGCTAGGAGCCCTGAGGAAAACACAGAGTACGATGGACAGACAGGAACTGTCACTGAGGACACAGGGACATGGAATCCGCCTCTCGCTTCAAATAATGAACAACATGTGCAGCCCACTCAACTCCAATTAGATCAAACGGTAATTACTTCAGTGTAAGTCACATCACAATCAGGGTATGTGCTTCTGTTCAGTCTAGAGGGGGTGTAAAGTGAAAAGGCTGAGCTGAGGTATTTTGTTGCTAGTGCACAGCCGCTGTGGAACTTAGTTCATGCCTACATGAAGTTTCTTATCAGCCAGGGAGAACTCTGGCAGGCGCAGTCATTTTATCTCTGGATGGAATTGGCCAATTTACTGAATTTCTTCAGGAACAATCACATTGTTATTAACCCTGCAATGAAGTTTTCACTGAAAGTAATTCTCCATGACATTTTCATATAAATACATTTCCATTTCACTACTCTCTGTCATCAATTGATATAACACAATAGTGATTCAACCTATACGGATTTCATAAAAGAGTTTACACTTACTGTTCTAAACACCTGATGCGAATCTTACACATTGTCTTCACAGAGAAGGTTGAGTGGTTTATTCCACTGCCTCTTGAACTAAATGTGGGCCTGCACTGGTCTAGGAATGAATCTTACCAGTTACCTTCCTGTCCATGTTGCACACTGTGGAACCACATTACCTCCTCTATTCATTGCATGCATACACATACAGTGTTGCCTTCTGCCTCACTGCAGAGTGAAATGTATTGTCTGCTCTCTATTATCTAGGCCACTGTCTGATTGTGTGTTCTGCAAAGTCCTATTGCACTAATGTGAGTCCTGTGTATCCATATTTAATGTTTATTGTTGAATTACACTGTTCAATACCAAGTGTCAAAGCAAAGTCCTTGTTTGCAACCACATTTGGCAGTAAAGTGTTTCTGGTTCTTTCTCTACTGTGTCACCCCTGTTCTGCCTCCCTCTGTAGATATCCCATATCACTTTTCACTTTTAATTAAGTTATTTATTTGTTTATTTATTAAATTGTCATTAATAAGGAAAAGGAGGTAAATCAAATTAAAATCATGTTTATTTGTATCATCACAGTTACAGTCTCAAAGGGTTTCAGAATGCTCATATTGTGAAAAACAATAAAAGGTGACACACGACTGAGCTAGGATAATTTCTTTAATGTGTAACTCAAACAAGAGGGTAGGGTCGAATTTAACCTCAAGGTTTTTAATGTATGGACTCTGGGAGATTAAACAGTTATCCTTCATTTAGAGTAGTATTCTCAAAGAGACACCTATGTCTGGTCCTATAACCAACATCTCAGTTTTGTTGGCATTAAGAAGTATGAAGTTTAGCGACATCCAGCATTTGATTTCCAAAAGGCACACCTTTCATTTTTGGAATTGGGAGTCATCGTTCAATTTGTAACGGGTATGTAAAGTTGAGTGTCATCAGTGTAGCAATGGAAATTAATGCCAAATTTATGAATGTCACTGAGTGGTAGCATGTAAATATGGTGCATTTTGTTTTATTTCAGCACAGTATTAGGATGCACATGAAACCAGAACACATCTTTTGTGAATTCAAGGGATTTGGTTTGAAGTTTGTACTTTGAATCTTGTATAACAGTCATTCATATGAGATGGCCTTTACAGCTTTGCCAAGATTGATATTTCAGTGTGAACTTTGAAAATGTTATATGGGTTCACACATTTCCTCAGCTTGTAGAGTTGACCATGATAATATCCAACTATTTGCTGAAAATTCACTTGCAAATGTGTTCACTCTGAAAAACTCCTTTTATGTGTACCCTGATAGAATTGTTTGGTCTTCTGATCACAAAGTATACTGTCCAACTAAACCTCCACGCATAGCTCTGCTATGCAATGCTATGCTGTGGATATCTTATTATATTGTACATGGCAATTTACTTGTTGCACTCAAATAATACTGCTATACAGTAGCTGTTATTTCTGCCTAGTCACTACAGAAAGCAAATTCTGGAGTCTTGTCAAGTCTGGTCTATGTGCTTGGGGCTATTAGTGCTATGGGCTAAAATAGATGGAAAACAAATCACTGCCCAGGGCTCAATAACTTCAGAGTGGACCAGGCCAGTTTACAGTTATTCGTGCTGCTCAGCACTTAGTGTCCATAACATCAACCATCTATAATTTCTGAAGGGTATTAAAACAGCATTGCAGGCTTTGCATTTGAATGACAGCTTACATTTAAAACACTGATTTCCAAACAAAACAGCCTTTGGAGGTCATGTCCTAATTCTTTCAAAAAGCTAAAATGGAGTTTAACTAGCAGTATTCTTTTTCCCTTTTCTCTTTTTGTTCAAGACAGAATTTGGTTTGCTAGCCAACAAGGATGAAATCAACATGTTTCACCTCTTTGCTTCTCATTGCATCCACCTCTCTTTGAGTCTTTCTTTAATTATTGTTCTACCTCTGCCTCACCCTCTCTCTGATACTTGTAAGGGAAGGGGGCATGGACTGTCTCACTTCCATTAGCACTTCATTTGACCTTAGTATGCCTCAGTGTAGTACTATATGTGAACAGTATGCCCTCCAATTTATTATCCATTTGAAGCTAGACATCAAATGTTGCGTATGCTTGTTCATATGCTTTCAAACTGTACATTGACATCACAACTTTAATAATAAATGACACTCCTCTATAGTGTGGCACAATAGGCCTACTCAAAATTGCCTATTATCACACACTGTAAAATGGGCTACACAGCAAGGATATTCTCTCTGGATTTGCTTGACTAGAGAACATACATGAAAAGCTTCCTGCTCATTTGTAAATGATGTTCAGTCTGTACTCTATGGTTCCGCACCATTAGAGAAAATGTACTATTTTCAGTGGGGAAAATGGCAGAGCTTTGACTTATAGGCTGTATATGGTCTCTCTCCCTCTCTCTCTCTCTCAGCAGTGAATATCCTGAGAATTGAATTTATCTGTATGTGTGTGTGTGTGTTTCCAAGATGTGACTAGGGCATTTACTCTCGGTCAAGACTGACAGTAACACTATTTCTCCATTTTAGCCAATAATATTAAGCCCCAAGATTGTGATGTAAAACAATTGAAAGCTCATCCATTGTGAGACTTGTGGGTGCCCGAGTCAAGAGTGGTCAACTTTGGTCCATGTTGCCTATTGTCTGTGTGATACATACAGATGTCACATTACACAGAAAACCCATTAACCCCCTGAGCAGGGTTTCAATGGGATTAGTGTGACTTCACTGCTGACCCATCTCGCGCTCTCTCTCTCTCTCTCTCTTCATCTGTCTCACTTTCTTTCTATGGCTCTGCCCAGTTATTATCTCTTTCTACTCTCTTGCCTCTCCTTCTCCTTGCTCTTGGTAAAAAAAAATTCAGCATTAAGCCTCTAAGTTGTTGGATCGTGACAAATAAGAGTTGTAAATGTCCCTATATCATCTCCTCTATAACATCTGCCACCCTGTCACGGAAGGCTTTCCACTGCCTGGTCAGTGACACTTTGGACCTCAATCCCATTCAAATACATTTCATGCATTATACATATACAGTACATTCATGAAGAGTTTCAATCCAAAACAAGATATTCACTGCTTCAAAAATAAAGAAAAAATAATTTACAGAATACCCAGAGTCAGAATATTCTTTTTCTGAGGTCAATGAAAGGCCATCATGAGGACTATTGCAGTCCTCTAGCATGATTTGATGAGTATTTCCTATCTCTACCTTCCTCCCCACCAGCTTAAACTATTAGTGGGGGTGAGCAAATTATACTTGGTTGAGTTTACTGAGACCAAAATGGATGTTATGATACTGTATCTGTGGTGACAGGATGTTTTGAGAACATGTGGCTGATATGATTCTGCTCAGTAACCATATCTACAATCACAGCTGTGTATAATATTTTGGCAGGTTAATTTGGGATTTTTGTCACCTTGAGAAGTGGACTTCTCTCCTCCTTCCTTCCTTTTTTTCAGTCCTTCCTTCTTTCGTTCCTTCCTTCCTTCCCTCCTTCATTTCCGTCTTTCTTCCTTCCTTCCTCTGCCATTAGAAATAAGGGCAAATGCCATCTTGCTTCTGAAACCTTCTCTCGCCCTCATTACAGTGCCCGATACCCTCAGGCAACCAACATCCAAACACACATTAACCTTTACAGAATTTTTTATTTTTTTTCCCCATTCCCCTCCCGCTCTCTTCTTTCTTATTCTTGCTGAGACTTTAATTTGCTGGACCCCCGCCCCTATTTGCCACCAGATTTGGGGGATTTAGGGTGGCAGCTGTGTTAATGTATGGCTCTGGATGCGGGACCTCATCCAACTGTAGCAGTTTATTGCTCCTTTGTGACAGACAGGGAAAGAGAAATACCTATTATTTGGATATATAGGTATAAGAAGCACTCTTTTTTGTGTGTTTGAGACAGGCATCAACCTCTGTGGCATATTCAGTTTCTATAGCATGTGATAGGGTGTGCTCTCACCCAGCCAATATTTGTTCTCCATTTCTATCTTTCCAGTTATGGTCTACATATTGTGGGGCATGTGGATGGGTCTACTCTGAGATAGCTAATATTTGTCTTTGATCCCTGCACAATGTGTTGGCCCCTTTCTGCTTGTGCGCTTTAGCTCAGCCATTTTAATTGGAGTAAAACAGTTTTAAACTCAGTCCAACTCCATTCAATAACATTTATTTAATAAGTAGAACTATAAAAAGGTCTTTCCAATGCACAAAAAAAAACAATATTATACAATCAAAGAATAAAATACATGCAATACTTGAAAAGAGTTTAGAAGGAGAAGTGTTGAATAAATTCTCCTCTCAGACAGTTTCTCTTGCATCAAGTGTCTTTAAAATAAAAGCATGATCATGGGAAGTGATACATACACAGCAAGTGTTATGCAAGTCTTCAACAATTTGTTAAGTGTGCACAACCTTTATAGGGAGCGTGTGGTTGACATACATGAAGAGGTGTAACTTCTCAGGTTCCAGCTCGGTAACCCCTAATGATCTTATGGACTGTCACTCTCACACTTCTGGGAACCAGTGACAGTTTGACACAGACCAGCCAGTTCGAGGATACCCAGATATCTGATGAGGACCAGGAAGAACTATAGGAGTAAACTCTTGTAATGGTAAAAGGAGTCAGGCTATTCAGCATTCCAACACATGAATAACACTATTATAAAGAAAACATACATAGTATTAGTATTATATAGTATTATAGCAAACAAAGACAACACAAGAAAAAGTCAGAGAGCAGTGCAATAGTCCCTTATGTTCCTTCAAGTATAGTATAGTTGTCTGTTTTTTCTAAGGCCTTTAGATTCGCATGCGAAAAGAGCCGATCCTCAGATACACTGTCATGTATTTTGAGCCCCAGGGGGAATTATAAGAACTACGATGAGCCGAGTGGAAGTCAGCCTATGTCAGCCAAAAAGACAGGCTCATTGAAGTAAAGTCTTTTAGCTTTAAAAGTGGAATTAAATATCTGCATAGCTGGTTTACTTGCTGATTTCTGTGTTAGGAAGAGTTTCAAAGATTATGACCTGCAGGCTGCAAGAAATGTCTGCCAAACCACAAGAGAAAACAGTTTCCTCAAAACCCCCAACTGGAAGGGGAGTTTAGGATGCTAGACAATTAGGTAGCTGTCACTATTGGAGCCAATAATGCAGAAACTGTTCAGTGCATTTGAGGAGATGGATTCTGTCTATTGCTCTGAGCAGGTTGTTTATAGGTTACATAAGGGGATCGTCAATTAAAAAATCTAATTCTTAGATTTAGGCTAGTCATGATTTCTCATCGACATGCCAAACCACTCGTTGTCCAATTACACGCTGTGAGAATTTATGCATTGGTTTGGACCCAAGATAATTTCTTGCACTCATTTGAATGAGAGCTAAGCTCCACCCCCTGGAGGAGATAAATGTTCCTCATTTCGCAAGTCGTTCTTTATACTGGTCTTGTTTCAATGAGGCTATGATTGAGCAGGGCCAATTAACAACCTTCCTCGACAAATCCCTTCAAGATATGTCAGGAGCAATTTAGCAAAAGACTCATACTGTCTGAAATACTATGTACAACCTATTTACAACGCTAAACTGTCAACTTGCCTAGAGGAATTAGGATTTAATTACAACAACAGGTTGTATGCATGCTAGTTGACTTTAAATTTGGGATTGAAGAATGTGAAGGATGTTTGTGTCGTACTTTGGAGGTGATTTTCCTTCAGCATGTGCACAGGTCTTTAATGCACTGCTGTGTGCTCCTGTCACTATGAGAAGCTCTGTTTCTGCTACTGCTGTCATTGCTGGATGTTTGGTAAATATTTTAAATAGCATCACCTGTTTCACTCTCATTCTTGTGCACTCTTTCTGTCTGTCTCTCTGAGAATATCTCTCTATCTGCCTCTTTTTCTGGTTCTGTCTTTCTCACTCATTCTATCTGTCTCATTCTCCTCCTCTTTCTGTCACTTCCCTTTATACCCTCCTTTCTACCACCCTGCGTCGCCTATTTGTTTTTCTCTTTACCTGTTGCTTGAGAAGATGAAGCTGTCACAATGGAGTGTAATGACTTACCCCCCGCCACCCCTTCCTCTATGCTCCTCCTCTTTGCTCTTGACCCCTACCTGGGCGTGGCACGCTTCCACCTCTATCCAATCCTTATTTGTGAGTGTTGCTGTGGAGTGGCAGTGAGAGGACCAAGGAGTGATGGACAGCCATTCCTCTGGCCTCTCCTTCCCACTCCCCTACTGCTCTCTGCTCATTGCCTTCCCCGGGCTCAGCTTTGCTGGTAATGGTTTGAAACATGATATAAGTCTAGCCCAGTGTTTGCTGTGGGACAAGGAAGGAGTCCATTAGCCAGCCAGAGTAAATCCTCAATCTGACAGGGAAAAACAGAGAGACCAGGCAGCATGCTGATTTACTGATGTACCTGGGTTGGGGGTATAGATGCAACAATAAAGAGCTAAACAAGAACATGTTAGTGAGGGAGCCAGGTGTGATTCAGGGGGGAGTGATGAGGGCATCAAAGATGATTTTTTTGGCATTTTTGCCTTTATTTGACAGTTGGTAGAGAGAGACAGGAGGGATGACATGTGACATGTGTCACAGGCCAGATTTGAACCCAGGATGCCATGGTTGTGTGGTGCATGCCTTGGACCACTGAGCCACCAGGACGCCCATGTATCAAACAACTCTTGAAGAGATGGGTTTTCAGATCATGAGAGAAGATAGGGAGTGACTGCTGACTGACTAGATTTTGAAGTTCATTCCACTCATCCCAGGTTGCCGCAAGGAAGGGAGAGTTGGCATGTACAGCTGGACCATGGCCATGGCCATGGAGGTACAGGGTGTGGCTCCCTCAGCAGCCTTGTAAACCAGCGCAAGAGTTTTGAATTCAACATAAGTAACCACAGGCAAACAGTGGAGGAACTGTGGGTTGAGGGTGGGATGGG
>OOFE01049886.1:92022-103134 GCA_900323365.1 Monocentris japonica
AGACCCCCCGCCTCTCCCCATGTGTTTCCATTCGTTTGCTCCCTCCACTGCTCTTGGTTTCTTGCTGTCTCTTGCTCTCTCAGCCACTTCAGCCAAACATTACCAAACATTAATGCTCTGAGAGGGTCACCAAAGAGGTTAATGAAAATACTCTCTCTCCCTCTTTTTGCTGAGATACATATCTAAATTGCTCTCTTTTTTCTATTCTCCACAGAGGTCTACAAGGGGTGTTTCTTTTTTGATGTGTTTGAACATTGTTGTTTCTTGGAACAGGGCCGTTATCAGTGCAAATATAAGCTTTGATCTACTTTATTTGTACATATAAAATAGTAAAATGTTTAACACAGAAAGAGGAAACAGATCTATAGTTTGATCATGTGAGCTATATATAAAGGCCAAGAGGCTTATCGAAACATAACACTTCAAATGTATAAATGAAACAAAAAAACTAAACGAAAACAGAAAAATATATATAGTATCACTAACACAAAACACATGTAAGTAACAGTGTAAAAACAAAAAAAAAAAAGTGAGATGGGCAAGAGATTGTTAGTGTGTGTGTGTTGTGTCTGTCTGTGTGTGTGTGAAAAGAGAGGAGGTAGTGTGTGTGTGTGTGTGTGTTCTGTTGTTTAGGGAAAACATCCAGTGGTTTGGTTATAAGACAGGTTCTAAATCTATATTTTAAATTGTTTAGAATGAATAGCAAAGGGACAAGAGAGGCAAAAAATCAAAACCGACAAAATATTTAGTTAACGAAAGAGTGGCACTGAATGTTCAGTGTTGTAGCTGCTGAAAATGGCTAGTTTATCAATTGTGCTCTATAATCTGTAAGAGGTTGGTAGCGACTGTGGAAGCTTGAGGTATGGCTACATCGGTTGAATCAAATAGTATTAATAGACATGTCTCATGAGCGAAATGGCTGATTTAAAGATGATACCAAAAGACTGTCTTAGTTTCATCAATCATACCAGAGTATGTGAATCCTATCATCCCAAGCGCTTGTATTTACAGCAGTATTATGTGTGCGCGTGCATGTGTGGATGTGTGTGCGAATGCATGCTTACTTGTGCCTGATGTGTTTATCCTACATAGCACGCTGTTTGAGCTTGTGTGTGTGTGTGTGTGTGTGTGCCCGCGTGTGCACATGATTGTGAATCTTTTGATGTATTTGGTCGCAGTTTGTCGTTGCGGTCCAATTCATCATATCTCCTGGCTCCCAGGGTAGGGAAACACAACACACAAATCTCCCCACCTCCCTGCAGGATGCAGCGGTGGCGGTGTGAGTTGAGTGTCCAAATATCGGGGATTTATGGGGCGTAAAACATCTTGCGGGTTCCACCGAGCATCATTTCTGCCAGACTTGGATAAAGAAGGTACAGGTGGTGCAGTGGAGGCAAGGTTTCTCTGGTCCTGGAAGGGAATGGACTGAAGTGTTTGCTTGAGAAACCATTCAGATGCTGTGAATGAATGGACAGTTCAAAAAGAAGAGGGGAGGGACTGCACACCGACACAAATATTTAGTGTAGCATAGTGAATTCTACTGAACTCTGAATCAAAAGCCATGTAAACTGTTGCTGTAATGCATAGGATTGAAGTTGATTCTGAACACAGGTTGAAATTGTTTATTTTCTTGGTACAAAGTATTTGGCTTATCTACACTGTCAGAAAAAAGGTACAGAGTTGCACATTTTCTCGCTGGGGCTGTACCTTTTCGTCAAGTGTAGCTGCTTTAAATCAGAGCAACATTTCCCTTTTGTTTTAATTCTTCTTGTGTAAAAAGGCAATCTACTTTCATAGATACACACAGAGAGTTGAGGCTTTATGGGGAAAACATATCTGGTTACACACCCATCTTTGGTCCCTTTACAGATCATGAAATCATACATTGTTGGTCTTTCTTGAGCTTTCTTGTATTTTTCTTCTGCCATGATATCAGAAATATCAACTTGCATATTTGGTTTGTCTCCACTGACCCCAGACTGTTAAATGGTAAGAATTCATAAGTTCACAATGCCAACGGGAGACTGGCAGCAGCACTAGGCAGGTAGATGGAAGGTGTTTTTTCCTGCTGACATCTTGTCACATTCAAAGTACAAGTTATCATTAAATATTCTATTTCTATTATATATAAATATAAAATTTTTGCCACTCACAAGGCACAGTTGGATCTACTTGTTCTATAATTCCATTTGGCCGGTCTGTGTAAGGCATTCAGACTGCATAAGTGTTGTTTGACTGTGATTAAAGTGTGTCACTGGACAGGGAATTGTAATGGCTGGCTGATAGAAAGCTGTTAGCGTGCTGCAAAGAGCTTATTACTGTTTGTCAGATTGCCACTCCTCAGCACTTAACCCAAATCTTTGCTTGGCTGTCTGTACTGACAGCTCAAATCAACTTCACCATTCATGGGAAGGAGTAGCCAATGGTGCTTTTTGAGGGAAGCTACAAATTAACCTGAACGAGGCAAATAACTCCAAGTGCACGTTCTTCTGTGTGTTTTTGCGTGCGCTTTCTGCAGCACTGCATGCTGATTGATGTTTCCAGTCTTTTGACAGCTGTGGTCTCTCATGGAGGGATCCCTTTTATTTTCTCAGCCTACCCTCCTCACAGAGACAGAGTAGAGGGAAGGGGTGGGAAGAAAAATGACAAAGTTTAAGGGGAAGAGAGGGACGAAGAGAGGGAAAGGAGAAACAGATATGGAAAGATATGACAGAGGAATGCCCTGCATTCAAAAACTTGTTTGTGTCTTCTAAACTGCAGTATTTTGACGCATCTCATCTATGTCTAAATCACTCTGGTAAAGAAAGACATAAAAAGTAGTTGTCTCTGAACTGACATTCTGTCTGGCTCTATATACTGTGTATTTTTATCTGTCTGTCCCTTTATCTGTCTGCCTCAGTCTGTTTCCTTGAATGATTTTGGCTTCCAGTGACTCCCGTGTGGCTCCTGATGCCCAGTGGCCCTGGCTCAACACTGCAATGGAGTCTATCCCAGCACACACTGGGCAGAAGGCAGGGAAATGCTGTGTAGGCTGCCAGTCCATAGCAAGGCTCACACAGACAGACACTCACTTTCATACATATGGGCAATTTAGAGTCACATTCAACTGATTTTCATGTCTTTGGGATGTGAGAGGAAACTGGAGTACCCCGAGAAAAACCATGCCAACGTGGTGAGTGTAGTGTATGGACCATGTGAAATACACATCCAAAGTTCATACTGCAAGTTGAGTCAATAAAGCACATTAAAAGTATTTGCCCGGTTTCTTTTTGTAGCAATAAGAAGACAAGACAGTGAGAACACACAGAAACCATTAGGGTCTTAAGTAGAGATCTTTGCACACTGCACTAGAGGGAAGGGGTTTGTCTCTATAAATAACAAAACTGGTTTAAGGTACCTTATTCATGCATCCATGCATCTTCCACCTTGACTGTCTGCCTAGTGCAATTCTATTAAAGCCTTATCAGGAGAAAGAGAAAATTTGTAAAGGCAGGATAACTAAGGGATTTCCTTCTAGGATTTAGAGTGATTAGCGGGAAAGAATGAGTTTCATATCCCCGTAGAAAGGGCCAGGGCCTGGGATGGAAGCTGGGTCCTTCATGCTATAAAGGTGACAGCTTACCACTGAGCCGCCGTGCCACCCCACTGTGGTTGTCTGTAGTGCATTAGCTGAAGCAGGTGTGACCACAGAGAATGGCAGCCCCACGGCTAGCTAGCTAGCATAGCCTCAGCGCTGCTGGACACATCAATACTCACCACGAGCCTGGCACATTGTGACAGAAATTAGGGAGTGGAGACAGAGAGACAGACCGAGAGAGACAGACAGCAGTGGCGCTGGCTTTATGAGCCACTATGGAGCAGGCTGGCAGTGATCAGCAATCGATATGCAAGAGGCACACTCTCCATTACATTTCTCCTCCTTTTCACTTTCTCTGTCACTCCTGCTCCTTGTGCCTCTGCTTTTTGCTACTGACTTGCCCTTACCAATTATTTTAGGTTGATTCTCTTCATGATTCTAGTAGTTCACGCTCTCAACTCATCCATCCATCCATCCATCCATCCATCCATCCATCTATCTCCCTCCATTGTAGCATCAAGCAGGCAGCATTATTTGGGCAAATCCTTGCACTTAGCTTTAGTAACAGAATAAAAGCACAACGAGAAACACACACAAATGTACACACAATCCTTGTCACTTGCCACACAAACAATGCCAAAGCACTAGCCACTACTTTGACTCCACTCAATTTTATGAGCTACTCTCTTGCTCACTGGCATCAATTCAGAAGTGTGTGAGCGCAACATGTGTGTGTGACTAATACACCCTCATCCCTGTCAATGCATCGCCAAGAGCACAGCAACCCACAGAGATTGAGGGGAAGAAAGAACTCTCCACTCACTCTGGGCTCCCTACTGTATTTTAGCTCCTTCTGAGGGTGTGAGACACTGCCAGGAGGTAAGGCTATAGTTAATGCTCATACTGTTCACCAGGGATACAAAGCAGTTAGGAATGAGTTGTCCGTTCACTGGGAGTGGTAAGGAAGTATATTTAGAGGATATACTGCATTGTTACGGGACATGCAGACCAATCGTGACCAGTTCTCAGCTGGTCAGTAGCTGGGTGTGTTCTGGGGAGATTGTTTATTAACATTTCTTTATGGAGACTGGTTTGTATTTTAGAATTTTCTTCATTTCATTTTACCCATATATAATCCAGAAGCATTTGCATGGAAATCTTGAAATTGTGCTTTAATCTAGCGAGCTAAGTGGCTACGGCTATTTGGATGTGATGAAATAGGCTAGTAAGCTAACGTTACTTGTTTAGTTTACCAGAGTTACAGTTAGCAGCTAAAGTACTTTAGGCTTCCTCCAGTAACGTAACACACCAGGAAGACCAACAATCTCCAGCTCTTTGCCTGAGTGTGATTGGCGGCCTGGTTTGCATTGCCACCTATCTTCTCATAGACAATGAATGGAGGCCGTTACGGAGGTATTCTTGGATCTGAGATGGTATAAATCCATAGGCCTGAGGAGCAGAGCAACCGGGTGCAAATAACTAGTGGTCCTGTGTAACTCAATAGGAAGGAGTATGGCAATAACACTGTCAGGGTGAGGGGTGCATTCTCACTGGGGCCTCCTATGTTACAAGTGTGTGCACTCATGGTGGGGTGTCTTGGATGGCATATTTTGAAAAGGGCCCATATAGTCTATCTGGCATTGACAGATTTTGCCTGGAATGATGGGAACTTAACCCTTCTCATCTCATGATGTAGGCAGGCTGAAGCAAACCTTCAAAGGACTTGAAAGCTTTCACTGACTGGCTTAGATCTGGAACACAGTTGAGAAGAATAAGGTTTGATGTTCAGAGATGCTCGTTCAGAGACACCTTCTTGTCAGCTTCAAGCAGTCTGGCCCTTCTCCTCTGACCTCTCTCATTAACAAGGCGTTTTCGCCCACAGAACTGCCGCTCACTGGATGTTTTTTATTTTGCACCATTCTCTGTGAACTCTAGAGAATGTTGTGCATGAAAATCCCAGGAGATCAGCAGTTTCTGAGACACTCCAACCACCCCGCCTGGCACCAATAATCATCACGGTCAAAGTCACTTAGATGACATTTCTCTCCCAGTCCAGCATTGAGTTGCTGCCATGTGATTGGCTGATTAGATATTTGCGAGCAGGTGTACAGGTGTACCTTTCTACATAGAAACATTATTAGAAAAGTGTGCTGTTCTGGGTAAAAGATCAAGCTGGCATTTCTGTTGCATTTGTATTGGAGTCAATTCAGAAACAGTAATTTCTTTAGTTTGACTTCACAAGCACTATGGCAACATAGGCTTGTGAACACTGGCGAGTCAGAGAAGGTGTTGAAAAATGCTCCTCGGGAACTATTTCTGGAAGTGCTATATATGACTGACTGACTCTATACTCGTCACACACTAAACATTGAGCTGAAATCCTCAACAGTTTCTCACCTAGATACTCAGTTGGAACATTTTATAGCACTGTGCTTTCACCTGCCGACAGTCAACTTTAATGCAACTTTAACACTCCCTCTAACGCTGCATACATTCAAAGTCTTTTGTTTCAAGATGAGATACCCACCATTTGAAAATTGTTGAAATGTTCACTGATGCTGAAAAACTCACTAAAGCTCACTTTTTTTTCTTTTTTCCAAATCCCTGAAAAAAATCCCTGATGTACAATAAAAACTGTTCACAAACACAGTGTCAACTATACAGTGGAGACAATTGTGTGTACGCCTACACACAATTAAGCACATGCAGAGCAGAATTTTCCATCCAAGGCCCCAGTGTGTCACGTGCACAGCAAGGTTAATCCAATGCTTATTTAATTATTCTCATCTAGGTTGGCACTGCGGCCATTTTCTCAGTGTGGGGTAGGTGGGTAATTCGGCAATGCTGTGCGTGTGTGTGTGTGTGTGTGTGTGTTTGTATGCTGTATATGCGTCAGAATGTGTGAGATGGGGAACAATTAAAAGATTATTTACACAAATCTACACGGTATCGCTCAGAATGTTACTAAGAGGGTAAAAATTCAAAGCTTTTCAATAACTTTCAACACCAATTTTCTGATTCTTACAGTAGGATCACATGAGAAAAATCATGGCTTGGCATTCACAAATGTTACTCTAATTAACCTTATCACTTAAAAGAATACACCAAGTTTTGGTCAGTTTGCCTGTTAAGTAATGAGAACATAGACAAAAGTTATTAAATGTTAAATGTTATTTATATAGCATATCACCAATTTCCTACACAAAACTGCCTGGCTAACAGTGAAACATTTCCAATATTACTCAGGCCAAATAGAGAGAGTCTGTGAGACCGAGAGAGATGAAGAGAAAGTTTTTACATATATAAAATAGTCATAGAGTTATATTAAATGTATTTCTATAATATTTATAAAGTTGTGAATGTTGAGAGAGTGCCCATTGCTGCTGGGTGTGTGTATGAGCTGTCCCACTAGTGCTCAGCAAACCGAGGGAGGCCCGTCAAGAGGGTGACGAGGCCTTGTTTCAATGGCCGATTAAATAGCTCTCCCAGAACATCTCTGCCCCTCTACACCCCTCCTCTCCACCCGATAGCTCCTGAAGGTCAAGTCCTTACCACAAACAATTCTCCACCCCCCCTGAGCATCACTCTCTCTCTCCTCCTCCTCTTTCAACCCCCCTTCTCCCTATGGAAATATATCTCTCCATTCCTCTCCACTCGTTCCGCCCTTTCCATTCATCTGCTGTTGTTCCATTGTTTTCTCTTTTGTTTTTTTTTTGTCTGCTATTACCGTGCATTTGAGAGTTTTTCATGCTCCCCTTTCACTGCCTTACGCCACAGTTTCCGTGGTGAGTAGGTCTGCACACCCACCCCACGTATATGTATTATATATCACAATCATTTTGTTTGCCAGCATCATTCAACTGTGTTGTGTCCTGCTGTTTTGTGTGTGTGTGAGTGGTTACATTTGTGTGTGCTCTGTTTCTCTGTATACTATCCAAGCCAAGTGCTTACATTTTTACATACACATAGAATGAAGCGCCATGTTATATGATGTTCCAAATCAACTTTTCAACAATGCAATCAGTGGGGTAAATAAACATTTATCACCATCATTTAAAAGGCACCTAAACATTAACTACCCTGTTTTTCGATGTGTTTCTGTTCGTGTTTGTGTGCTGTCAGCAGGCTCAAGGTGAAACCAGTTCAGAGTATTATCACTGTACATTTTTGCATGGTAGCAAAATACTGCTGCCTGAGTCCCTCTGTAGTTAGTGGAAGGACAGCTACAGCGTTCTGCAATATTTAGGGAGCTGTCCAGAGTGCTTATACTCCAATGTAGCTGACCACTCTGGTGCTGATGCTTTTATACAAGGGCAGCCATCCTTATTCGCTATGCTACATACTACTGCATGTTTCAGCTAAAATGAGGGTAAAGATGTAAGGGAGCTGTCCACCCAGTGTGGTGCTGAACTTCAGCTGTTCACAATGGGCCAATTTAAGGCCTTACAAAAATAGTAACCATGGGAGTAGCGAAGAACAAAAAGACTTGAAAACTTTGATGTTTGCTGTTACAACAAATCTCTCTAAATGAGGTGTCATAGGGGTTATATTAAGTATTAACTACTTTCTGACATTAATCAGCTTCTTCACCTTGTTTTTGTAGGTCCTTATAATACCCTTGTTTGCATTGGTGCCTGCATTGATATTAGTGCAATGGTCTTGTTACAGTACTGGATTCCAAGACTGTCTTTTCAAATGGTGCAAGACTTGGAACACAGTTTTTGGTGATGTGAGATCAAAAGAAAGTGAGTGTAGTGAAGTCTGACTCTTACCATTTTGCTTCATTTCATTATTTAGTCTAAAACCCCCCCATCCCTGGGGTAGTTTTCACATTTCATACTAAAATAGAAGGCATTGTTCAAATTGAATTGAATGTCAACTCGACCAGATGCCAGACAGACCTAAATTAGTGGATGAGTTCACAAAACGGACAAGGCATGCATGTGGTTAACAATATTTTAGATACCACAATTTGCCCTTTTTCTTTAGACAGTTTGAGGATTGGAATTCATTGAAATACATTTTTCTAGTTTTGGCAATGAATAAATGTGCTAGATGCTCCCTCCTCACATAAATTGGTGCGCTGTAAATTGACCATGCAGGGAGCACACTACATTACCCAAAATAGCAGATCATCCAAGCAACAAAACATGAAAAAACTATGTATATATCATCAGACTCAGAATCACCATACTGATATCCCTCCTGCAACGACATAAAGCACAGCCCCTATCTAGAGCAGACGTTTACTGTTTCCTAACAGTTGGTCTTCCTGACAGGCAGACCAACTGATACCTGCATGGAGAGAAACACATGCTTTCTGTATCAGACAAAGCCATACTACTATGAAGACTAATGATGGGTAGTCTAGGTTCCCCGTGCAGCTTACTTTACCTTGTGAAATTACAAACTATCCGTACAACAGTTCACAGTACACGTCAAATCAGTGTACTGCAAAGTTAACCAGTTTTACTTAGATTGCAGAGGCATAGCTTCTGGGCATTGGGCATGGAAGTCCAGATGTGTGATCAGCCACATCATTAATGACCTGGAAAGTGGGTATATTTTAAAATATAATAATTTATAATGCTTAAATACCTAATTCATCTGTAAATAAATCAAAATAAGGAACATCCTTTTTCATGTCTTCAAACAAGCCCATTTGAAATGTTTTGACCAGCCAATGAACTCACAGATATATTCAACCAAATTCATATCTGGTGGTTTTTACATTCCTTGAAAGTGCACAACCTCAACTTTTTAAACTATGAAAATGCACTATTGTTACATCCCCTGAAGGCTGTCTAGGGTCGGAGGGGAGTAACACGAATGCTGACCAACGACGTAGACAAGGACAGGTGATTGAATGAGCATAAACAAAGGTATTTATTGTACACAGGTTAACCAAACAAAAACAGGAGCAACTAACCTTCGGAGGGAATCTAGGCCAAAGTAATAAACAAAAACCCCACTCTGCTCAAACGAAAAATACTAAGCCTAGGGTAAATCAAAATACAAATCTAGGCTTCCTCAGCAGAACAAAACACAAGAAGGAAGGTATCCAAACAAAGTGGCAGCACACCCCCCCCTTACTGAGCTCCAACAATAATGCCAAGTCTCAGCAGGTCAGCAATCTTGAACACTAGAGCCTATAGCTATACACAGAATGCTCAACAGCCATGCTAACACCAAAGCACACCAGAACTGCTTTGCGGCTGTGTGAGTGGCCATCAGGGCCTGGACTGGCGCTTCATCCTGGCTTTTATGCTGGTGAAATGAGCTCCAGGTGCTGATGCTTCCATAGTGGCCAACCACAGCAGGGGGGCAGGTCGGGAACTCAGTACACACACACACACATACACACAGGACACACCTCCAAAACACAGACTTCACCAATTAGGGTCCGTAACAACTATGTTCAAACCTTGCGTCTCAATGGGATTTAACAGCATTATTCATCCCAAATCTACGATGAGATAACATGGTCCTTACAGTAGCTAGACTACCCACTGTTTTTATCCCTTTTTGTAAATTCTTGGTTTAGCCTACGTACTGTAGAAATGTAATATTATAAGGTTTCCTGAATACCTTGGCTTTACACCTTTGCCCCTTTGCTCTGACCTAACATTGTTTGGCTCAGCTAATGTCCAGCTAATGATTTCACTGAATGAAAGTGGATCATTTAATAGGCCACCAATGTCAGTTAAAGTTCCTAATTTCAGTATAAATGTAGAGTCACTCTTGCTCTCGCAATCATTATCTGTCAAATTATTCCAGACAAATTAAATTGCTTGAAAAATGAAAATGAAAATGGACATGATTTGGCTGCTGCAATGTCCACAACAGCCACTGAGCCCATATCTGATAATAATCCTTGTGTAGGGAGCAATTACTCAGTAGGAGGCTTGGATCAGCCTCCACCTCCCTCTCAGCTTCCACTATTGTCTTGCACTGTTTGAATTGCGCTGTCATATCAAAAGTGCTAAACAGGCACACAGTCTTGTCTCTCCACTGGACTCTGGCTGGTTAGTTGTGTCTTGTCTGCATGTGTGTTTGTACACTGTATTTGTGTTTGGTTGTGGCCAATGTGTGCATGTGTGTTTTTCTGTGCTTCTCTGTTTGTGTGTACATGAGCCCTGTGTGTACAGACAATGTATGTCTGTGCATGCATTTTCATTTGCACATTATGTTTGTGCATGTGTGAGTCTATTGTGTGTGTGTGTGTGTGAGTACGTATTTGATTAAGTGTGCATGCATTTCATCCTCATCAAAAGATTTTTCCCTCCATTCCCAGACTCAATAAGCTTGGTCCATTCAATACTTTGACTTGAAGAGAGGCCCCTTGCCTATTCAATAATACCTGCCACGTTGCTCTCAGCGTAGGTGTGACCAATTAGAAAGGATTGACGTCTTTATCCCCAATTCCTACGAGACAAGCCCTCATAAATACAGCTAAGGCCTATTGAGGGTGTTTATCTGTCCTCTGGGGGGAGGGATAGAGAGAGAGAGAGAGAGAGAGAGAGAGAGAGAGAGAG
>OOFE01049886.1:103510-144365 GCA_900323365.1 Monocentris japonica
AAAACAAATTCTGAGAGAGCACTCAGGAAAGGGAATGAACATGTGATATTTGTGTGTGTGTGTGTGTGTGTGTGTGTGTGAGCCCTTTTATACACATGAAAAAGCAGATTCAACTAACCCGATTGCATTTGGCTGTTTACCCACATCCCGCTCCATGGAGAGTGGAGGAGAAAGAGAACAGTTCTGGGAGGGAGGGAGGTTGGGTGCCGAGCCTTTGACATGCTGGTAAAATATTGATGAAGTTGCAAAGCGGTGTTGCTAATAGCCATCCTTTAGCATTTGCTGACAGGCCATTATAGGGCATTTTTTCTCCCTTTCTCATTTGCTGTTTTCTCTCTTTTTCTCCCTCTTTCGTTCATTTTCCTTCTGTGTATTCTTATTTAACAACTATAGTAATTATCAACAACAGCTGTTATCCTCATTTCTGGGGAGTGGGCGGTTTCGGGTCAAAGCAAAATCAGCATTTTTGTAATATGTAAGGTGAAGTAGTTTGTGTCCATTTTTGAAGAAATTTAATCTATGTATCAATGCATATTACAATACGATAGAAAATGATGGAATATGATGGAACTCAATATGGCGCGATACGATATATACTACTCCACACACTCAACACAACAGCCCTGCATGGCACAACTCGACACAGCACTGCATAACGCACCACAACATGATACAAAATAGTGCAGCACAATGCAATACAAAACAGCACAAGGCACAGCACAATGGACTACAGTGGACCCATGTAGTCCGCCCTAGTTTAAACAGAAACAATTACTTTATAGGGAAATTAATGTGATTACAAACTGCCCTGTGAGACTCAACAAGCAATTACAAATCAGTAAATAATAATTACTATGCCAGCGCGTCCAAGATGCTGCCTGCTGTAGAACCAAAGAGCTCACTGGAAACAGATAGTGGCAACATCAAACCAGACACAAAATATAATCAATATTTTCATTAGCAGCTTGAACAACTTTATTTTTTTATCATTCACACACACACATACACAAAAACTCTAACTGTAGCACTCACCACTACATGGTGGTGGTGGTACATACAGGGCCAACAAAATGTCCTCATTTTGGGGGAAATTTCCTCATCTCTTTATCCTTGTCGGGACATTTTCTCCTCATAAGCACACAACACAAACACTCCCCCAACACAAACATCAGGAACTACTTTTAAACTCAAACTGGACTGAACTGATCACAAAGCTGTCTTTACATGGTCCAAACATTGTTAATATATGGTATTAAACTATTACATTCTGAGTGTAAAGTACTTATAATGTGTAATTGTACATAAAGTTGATTGATTATTGGTCATGTCCTTGTGTTACAGTCACCCAACTATGTACTATATACCTTTCTGTCAAATTTCCATTGACTTGTATAGGATGTTGGGATCGTGTACCCAGTACCTCGACTACCTCCTTCCCACGGTCAACCATCATTTGTTTTAGATAAGTGTCGTATTTCCTTGCTAGTCTTAGAAAATAAAAAAAATCAAATCCCCCAAGGGTCTTGTGGATTACGGGTTAAAGATGGTAGCTGTGTAGGTTCTCAACACTGATGATTACAAAAACAAGTCAAACTAATACGATTTAGTTCTGCATGCAATCCTTGGGAAGGCTATAGATTGCATGGGCCACACTCTACAGGCTTTGAATTGACAAATATCTGCTCCAAGTCCCTGCATATCAACCAGTGCAATCGTTAAGGTCAAAGGCTACAGGCTGCAACCTCCAGGGGTTAATTGAAGACACTGCTACAGATGGAATAAGAACAGCTGGATCTGTAGTCCACAAGCTGCAGATGCATGTGTGTCATATTGAAGACCTTGCAAGATTCAGACAACCCCTAACTTGCTAGAGACAAAATGGCTGCAAGACTTTCCTTCATAAAGAAAAGATACATAAAAATCAAACAAAAAAAACAAACATTAAAACTGAAAACTGTAAACTCATTTTAAACAGATGTATTTTTCACAATGTTGTGACACAGATCCAATCTTGTCATTCCTGCCTAAATGGAGAATAATCAGAGCATGCCGGTTTCTTACGCTTCACAGTCACGTCTATGTCACACTTGGTTAAAATTAGAGTTGGTTCATCTTTGCTCCACTGTTGTCTGAGGGAGCAGTTGGAGGTAGTAATGTCGTTTTGCAGACCCAGACCAGAAGTGCTCATTTGACAATATTATTGAGGGTCATGTATGTTGAAGTCCTTCTCAAATACTTTGTGATTCACCATTAATTCAGCCACTAAACTGTGCTGTCTTCTCTAGAAGTCAAATGCAGTCTCTTGTTATATATGGGTTCAGGATATAATTCTGTGCTAGTGTGAATAAAGTCTTAGTACAGGACTTAGTTCATGACCTTTTAACATCTAAATCCCTAAGATGACCTATCTGCCTTATTTGATAAATTATACCACAATGGTGTCTGCCAAGGACAGTCTAATATACAGAATAGAATAGAATAGCATTTGCTCTACGTGGGGATAGGGTCCAGCCCCCCTGTGACCCTAAAGATGAATAAGTCTGTTAAGAAAATGAATGAATGAAGATACAATATAATACAAAATATTTTTCAAAACATTTTGAGATAAAGTAGATGAGCAATTTTGTCAACCATTCTGGTGAAACTCTTTTTTTTCCATTCCTATTTCCTTGATTCCCCAATCCAAATCACTTCAATACTACAGCACTGAGGGGACTATTGCTCAGATCCACTGCTTACAAACATTGGCCAGTTTGCATTTGCTGTCAGATCGTGATACACCAGGTAATATTTTGGGCTGATAAACAGGCAATGATCACAGCAACAGACAACAAAGAGACAAGGTAAAAAAATGTTTCTGTGTGACTGGAGCTACAACTCAGAGGCAACTCATGTGGAATTGTTTCCCATCAGAGTTGCCTGAAAAGCTAGGATGAATTAGAACAACATATGGACTACATCATCACAAGGGCTAACGGTCAAGGGTCACTTTACTTGAGGCAATTGGATGCCACCATGTGGTAACAGACTGCAGGGCTGACAGACAGCCAGCATACCAACACATGTTAAGCTGAAAGGCAAAAGCTTAAGCCTGAGCAAAGTCACATCAGGAGTCATTGACATTTGGGGGGTTATGTGTTTTTGCCCTCAGTTTTTGATGGTAGTTTTTGGGTATTCCATCATAAAGAAGGACTCCAATACACTTCAACTGTACTGGCTTAAGGCTTTGAAGTTAAAAGTTTGAGCTTTTAGGAGTGTTTGAAAAGCAAAGTGAGTGCTGGGTCACACACAGTGTACGTAAGCTTACAGTGGAGAGCTCAGAGTACTGGATGTATAATAAGGGGGAAAGGACAATGTAGAGGGAGCGCAAGGGGGAGAAAGGTTGATGTTATAAAGACAGAAAAGAGGAGGGTGGAAGGTTTAGAAAGCAAACCATAGATTTAAAATTCTGACATCAATCATTACTATTGCATGAGAAAAGAGAGAGGAAGGGGGGTAAAAACTTTAGCTAGGCCTGTAATGGAAATTTGTTTTGAAGTGCGGTGTGTGTGTGTGTGTGTGTGTGTGTGTTATTTTATATGTAATGACAAGGAGAGGCCTAATGCTCCATCACAACTAAGTCATACTGAAATTGCATGTCATCACATACAACAGGCAGGATCCAAGTCCATCATGTAAACACATGTATAAACACACACATGCTCGTACAGACCCTACACACACTTCCCCTTGAATCACCATTGACCCTCTCCAAAGGATCTTACAACTTACCCTCTATCTTCATCCCTCCATTCCTCTCTCTTCTCTCTCTCCTTCCCCTCTCCCCTTCTTCCTCCCTCCCTCTGTTCTGTTCTTTTGTGTGAGAAGTTGGGTATTGTGGTTTGTGTTGCCATGTGCAGCCAAGCTGATGTCACGTTCTATTCTGCAAGACCACGTGGTGTTCATTGTTACTGAGGAGGAGAAGGAGGAGGAGGAGGTGGTGGCAAGAGCAGCAGAGGATGAAGAGAATGAGGAGGAGGACAGCAATGATGCCGTGATGATGAGGAGGAGGTGGGGGAGCAGAGGCAGCATGTGAAGGAGGACGAGGAGGGGGAGGAGGAAGAGGAGGAGAGGAAAAGCTGTGTAAGATGTCTCTATCTCGTCTCTATCTAGGTCATCTATGTCTTCATCCTCACTCTCCTCCTCCTGCCTGTCTCCTCCCTCCATCTCCCCAGTTTTTCCATCGGCTAGCCAGTGCTGCATCCTGCCTATGCCGGCCCAGTTCTGCTGCCCTGGATGCTAATGGCTGGCTATGAAAGTTTAAATACCCTGACGAGCTCAATAATTTAATAATTACCTCTTAGCAGATGGACAGCGGAAGGGTCCTCTGCTCAGCCCCAGTTTTGAGTGTGTTATCAGGAAGAAAACGTATCACTACGGATGATCACTAAGATGTGAGAGAAGTGTTAAGTATGTACAGGTAAAGAAATAATATGTGTGTGAACTACATTTTAAAGGGAAAGGGGAGGCTGCGGTGTGTGTGTGTGTGTGTGCAGGCATCTTTGTATTTGTGTATTAGCATGAGTCTATTTACAGTGTAAAGACGCATGTACTGATCCCTCCGCTAGCTCCCTTTTTTATCACCTATGCTCACGTGTGGTTCACTGGGGAACCTAAATAAGAAAGCAAAAGGCGTGGTTTCCTACCTATACTGTATCTCTCTGCTCTAGAGATGCTTCCAGTGAAAAGTGTAAAGGAACTGTATGTCCGTATACAGTATATTGCCATAGCTAGGGATATATCTCTGATATATATCTGCCATAGCTAGGGATATATCTCAAATATTCAAGTTGCTTCCAGCTTTGGCACTGTGTTCTACCATAGACTATATCCTGATTTTAAAATAGGTTGAAAACTGAAATTGTTCCACAAGCATTTGGGAAAAATGAGTTGTGATGGGGTAGTGAAAATAGAGTATCTATATGTGATCTGATGAAATAGGCCGTGGTTGAAACTGTATTTGATGTGATGCACTGCGTTATGGATTCCAGGAGGAGTGTGCTGGTGAGAGGCTGAATGAGTATGCATTTCAGAGATAAAGTATAAATGGGACAAGGGATGGTCTGAGTCACGCTTCACAAATCTCTAAGCTGAGCAAGAGTAGACTTGGGCCTGTTCCCTCTCTCTATCTTTTTCTCTATGGGGTGCGAAGGCCCAAGGGTTCCAGTCTTAATTACTGATGAGAGATGCAGAGCCTGAACACCTGGCCTTACCTCTCAGCATGATTCACTCTGGGATCATTTCTCACCCTATGGTATTGCATGACTAGCACTCAGCCCTGAAATAAAGTCTAGTGCAGCTATTCTAGTGTGTGTGTGTGTGTGTTATAAGCCTCCCAGGTTATCAGGTGGTTAAAGCTCTTCTGGCTTTCCTGCTGAAAGTCCTCTCCCTGCTCTAACAACAATAAGCCCACAGCCTGGCTGAGAGGCCAAGTCAGCGACAGCAACAGAAACAGCAACAACAAAAGCAACGATAAGAATAACAACATCATCAGAATAAAAGACAATGATAATCTTGCAAGCCCCATACCTCTGAACATATTTTTTGTGAGATACTTGGGCATTTTGTAAATGCATGTTTGATGACAAGCAAGACAATGTATTGACAATCATGACGTAACATTCAAAAGTTTAAGTTAGCTGACTCTGTGGACATCAGTAGGAAATCTGGTCATTGTTCTGGTAATTGTCCACTCACCTTTAGCATTTTCATATCATTCAGATAGTTAGAAAGCACAGAGGAAGACAGAGTAGGTGAGGCAGAGCGTTCTGGCAGGACTCGCTCCTCAACCACCAGGGGAACACGGGTTGCTCCAAACGTGGCGACAAAGGTGGCACTCGACTATCTGGGTACACAGAAGACTGGTGATTGTCATTTTTTCAAAGCACTTCCACCATTTTTATTCTGTCCAGAATGACCATGCCAGTAATTTGCCAACAATTCCAACCAAAATGACCTACATCATCTTCCTGGGTCTTAGATTATGGTGATTGCTACCAGTTTAGAATGTAAGGAGTCGTTATTTTTCAATATGTTTTATACAAAGAAGTTTTGCAGTCACACAATATGAGTTACACAATTCAGTAAGATTTTTGGATGCATAAATTGCGGTAAAAATATTTGAGTTTTTTCTTTGCTAATCAATAATCAGAATCAAGAGATGCAGGCTTGTGAGTTATTTTGGTTATTTTGGTTTGGTGCAGTTGTTGAAATGCATTGGACGGCTTAGAGGTTAGAGACACTGACAACTGTGGTGATCTTCTATATATGCCTGCATCCCTTGCTGCTTATCATGCAGCCTTGAGGTTCATTCCAAATTGTAAAGTCCTGATTCCCCATTGCGATTTGTATTGTAGACTTAGCCACTGGTGTTATTTATTTAGTTCTTGGTCTGCTTCCGTCCTATCTATGTTCTTATATTTTGCAGAAAAGAAATGGATCATCATCAGCTGATCATACTGAAATGGGGAAAAGCGCTTTTATGGATTTATCTCTCTATATATTGATATTTTATGTTTATATATTATATTTTATATGGAATATGTTGCAAAGTGACCTAAAACTTAAGGAGCTCATTCATTAGTCTGTGGTTGCTTTTTAAATTAGCTTTCATACTATGGATGAGTTGCCTTGTTTTACTATTATATCTGTGATTTGAGGTTTTTAGTCATCTTTTGTAATTTGTCATGTCTGAGTGAAACTGTTTGTGCTGCTGCCTGTCTTGGCCAGGTCTCTCTTGCAAAAGAGAGTTTTAATGTCAGTGGGACTTCCTGGTTAAATAAAGGTTAAATAATAAATAAATAAAAGCAGCCCAAAGGTTGCTGGTTTGATCCAAAGCAGCATTAGGAGGGTGTAAACAATCACTAAACCCCTAACCTTTTGAGAGAATGTTTATGTTAGGGCTTGTGTGTGTTGAATTTGGAGAAATTTGGAAACAGAGATTGCAGTTACTTTGTGTAAAGCAGCTAAAAAGCAATATTTTACCTCCACTGGCAGAAACACCAAAAACACATAAAGCTACAATAAAGTTCTGCCTTTCAAAAAGAGACAATGTTCTGGCAAGGAAATCAAGGCAAAAGCGTAAAATCTGCTACAACATGCTGTGGAAGAGTTTGTTGAAAGGTTTCCAGAAGGAGCCAGTCGCATTGATTTTGTCTGGACACGTTTTCACTTCTATGATGTCTGCTTAGCTTGCGCTTTTATATTTGAGCCCCCCCCCTGCCTCTTCTCTCTTTATCTCTGGCTCTCTCCCTCTCAACACAATGCCAGGCTGCAGATGCACACGATTCAAAGCGTCTGCCTCATCTTAAACTCCTGTCCAATTAGTGTTGGTTTTTTGACAACTTCACTTTCATCCATCTCAATATGGTTAGCTCTCCACCACCAAACTCTAAACCCTTGTTCCTTCTCTTTCTTTCCCTCCTCCCTCTCCTATCCCATTCTGCTCATCTCCCTGAATTTCTTCCCCATCATGTCTCTCTCTCTGATGCCTTCTTTCATCTTGCTTCTTCCTCCCTTCCCTCCTTTCCCTTATCTGTCTTGCCTTCTGATAACCCTATTCTCCTTTTCTCTTTCCTCTCACTTCCAATTCTTTCTCTCCCTTGCTCTCTCGCCCTCCATCTCCATCCATCGCATATCAAGCTAGCCTGTCTTGTGGCGCTGTGTTGCACCTATTGAATAGTTATAGTATAGCTCTCCTCTCAGCTGAGGTTATGAATGCTGGACACAGAGCGATGTGGGGCTCTGGAAGGTGGGTGTAGAGGGCGGCAGTGTCATTGGCTCTGGGAGATGGATGGAGGGGGTCACTGGCTTGACTGACAAGGTAAATGGTAATAAATGACTCCTACGCCACATGAAGATTGAACACAAATGGCTGGGAATATAACCACTCACAGCAGATAAATACTGACATCCAACATGTGTGTTCCCCCTTAATATGACACCCTTTTATTTTTATTCTTGTTACCCCAACATTGTTTCAGTTGTGAAACTTCTTGTTTTCTACACCATGGGTGCACTCTTGGGTGAGGTCATGAGTGCATGAATACGTATGAATGTTTTGTGTGTGTGTGTATGTGTGTGCAAAACTGTGTGTGTTATGCATGCAGCAGTCTAGCTGTGATGAATGAGAGTCCTGTGCTGCTCCACTGGGGCCATTAGTCAGCCAGAGAGCAGGGGCTGGCCACCTGGGTACGATGCACCACACTGAGGGTTGAAGGCCAGGACAGACACTTCCCGCTGTATGTGTGTAGGAGTGTGTATATGTGTGTGCGTGTGCTTATGTTTATGCTTGTGTGTTTGTACGCATGAGTGCTTTAGTATGCACAATCCTGTGTGTGTTCAGAGCACCCATTTCATAGATCCCTTTGTGTGTGGCAGTGTGTATGCATTGTGCATGTGAATGTGTACTCTTTGTTATCATGCCGCGGCCTGGGTTTCATCGTCCCTCTGTGAGCATGTTCATCCATCAGCCACACCTCTTTTGGGAAAAGATGTACATCACACATATAGCAGACGCCTACAGAGCAAAATATGGTGCATGATGGTACGCCAAAACTTTTTGTTGGATTCATTCTCGTGCCAGTTTGTGTCCCCAGACGAACTGAAACGTTTTCTTGAAGGAACAAAATGGCTGCAGACAGGATATGTGACACTAATTGAATTTAAAGGGAAGCTGCAGCAAGGGCACAGCCAAGTGAAATAGCTGGTCGAGTACAATGTGGTACAGTTAAGCATGTTGCAACACTGGTTGAACAGGTTTCCTAGCTGGTTCCACCTATTAAGGCATCAGATTCACAATCACTATATTTGCCCAAATACAACAAATGTACAAGAATTTGTCTTGGTGTGTCAGTGCAAGTAGCAAGTGCAGGGCATGCAATAGACAGTAGAAAATACATACCACTCTACCTATATTTATACACGCAGTATTATATCACCATATCCATTTAGACAGCGTGGTATAGGGTAGGTTGCAGCCATAGGTGATTCTGACTCTGATGAGTTCATGATGCACTGTCCAATGGCATACAGCTGTCCAGCACCCACACACACACACATGCATTCAGCACCTCCTTGGCCAGTTTGTTACAAATAAAGCTACTCACAACTAATCAACACCCCTGTCATCAGTAAACCTAACTCACCACTCTCCAACCCAGCATGATCGCACGCTTGTCTTCAGTCCTTTACTCCATGCCCCCTTCTTACACCAAACCCTGTTACTTTACTAGCCACCAGCCCCATCTTCAGCCCCCGCTAGCTGCACACCCGGCCTGCTGAGAACAGTCAGTCCCACTCAACATCAGCTAGCTGGAATTCTCCGCATGGCCTGGCTTGCAGGCTGCGGTAGCCACACTCACACACCAATGTGCACACATGCACTCAGGCATGGAGGAACACATACAACACAAACACACATGCGCACCAAGACATTAACATGGATAGACGTAGACAGACAAATGCACACAAATACACAATGTCAGTCTGGTTAACTGGTTGAGTAATCCCCTCTGGTTGATTACGGACATTGTACTAACAAGCTTCACGAATGAAAAGCCATCTCTACTGTGTCTCCCGAGGCTGGGCCAGGGGTCTCTGTCTAGCTAAGCACCAGTCCCAGACTTGTTCACACTTGGATGGACTGGAGCTCTCCAAAGGCTTGGCACTCAAAGGCATTTATAGACTTCAGCTGTCCTTCCACAGTCAAGATACACTAAAAATTGTGCAATTAGCTTTATAATCTTGGAACCTAAAACCTCATATTCAATTTCATATTATACCTTACAGAGTCATTGAAAATAGTTGAAAAGCTGTTTGCTATTTGTACATTACATTTATAAATTGTTTTGTTATTAGGTAATACATAAGGTAATACATTGGGCCATGTCCATCTCTCGGTGTCTCTATAGAAATATGTTAAGAGAGTATAACATATTTCTGTCACCTCTTCGGTTCCATAATAGCATCCCATTATTTGAAATAAGCCCTATTATAAATAGGACACTTGAGCATTAATCTGTACTGTTCTCCATCTGCTGTGTAAAATACTGATGGTTTATTCTCTGAACAAGTCATGCAGGGGCCAAGTGATAATGATGTGTTTTATAAGGTAATGACAGTCCTTTCATGTCTATGTACAGTTACGCAAGGCTATCCTCCCCCTTATTTGTGACTGGCAGTTTGACATACACACTCTCACCTGCCATAGCTATAATGATACTCACACAAATACGCCCTCGCTCACACACACACACACAAACACACACATTCTTTTTCCAACATTTGAATTGCAGCCACACTCATTTCATGCTGGCGTTCATAGTAAATGCATCCTTGTTGCTGCTTCATTTGTATTTTTCTCTCTGTCACTAATAGAGTTCTTGCTGTCAGGTTAAAGAATTATTGTTCTTTGGTACTTTAATTTGATTTTCAATTCTCTTTTTATTAGTGATATTTATAATTTCATTAACCATGAAAGTTTCCAAAGATTTTAGGAGCATGTAGGTTTAATAGGTTTAAGCTCCAACTTGCATTATTGCTTTACTGCCTTTCCTCTTAATCCCGCCTTCAGAAATATGTATGTCCCCTCTTCCCCAAGTAGTGAGGCACGGGTTATGTTGGCTCTCAGTCACATCAGCCATGTTTTCTCCATGGAACCCCTGACCCCTAAACACACACACATCCACAAACATAGATTCTCTCTCTCTCTCTGTCGCTCTCTCACACACACACACACACACGGAAACATGGACATAAACACACCCAGTACAAATAAAAATGAATACATCCCATCCACCTCATCCATAAGTCCAAACACATCCAACCCTGTACACACAGACACACATGCAGTCTGCAACTCTCCAAGGTGCCCGATCTTTCCCCACTCACTGGGCTGCGGACGTGAGAGGTGGTAATGCAACAATGAGAGAGAGAGAGAGAAAGAGAAAGAGAGGTGTTTTGAGACAATGTGGATGGGGAGGGTCATCTGAAGTTCAAGTGGCTGCTGCTACTCCCCATCGTTGCTCCACACAAAGACACCACACACACAAATGTGAAAACACACGTAGCTAACGACACATGCACTCCTATCGCCGCCACACATGAGTAACCCAGATGTGCTTCCTTCCTACGTGTATATCTCCTCCCTACACACCTCCCTCAGTGAGGAAGAGGGAGGAAGCAGAACACAGGAGGGTGTGAGCAATAGAGAGCGGGAAACAGAGGGACACGATGAAGCCCAGAGAGAAAACGAGAAGAGGGGTGTACTTTAGAAAAGGAGAGCGAGAAAAAGAGGTAGAGCAAGGGTAAGTACACAGAAAACAAACAGGAAACACACACAAGGAGTAAAGAGAAGGGAAAAGATGTATCCCAACAGCACGAAGGAGGGAGAAACAGAAGGAACACAGGGTGAGGGAGGGGACAGGGAAAGGAGTTTAATAATACATGCTCAGGAATCCCTTTAATGCGTTGTGGGTCTGAGACTGGATGCCTCAGAGGTTCACAAACAAAAACAAACGGATAGTGACTATGTCCACCATTAGCGGAGGAAAATGAGGAATTCTTTTGTTTTGAAAGGCAGTTTGCCAACTAATGGTGGCAGAACGACATATTGAAGGTAACTTGCCAACCCAAACTCCAATAAAATCATGTACCGTGTGACTGCTGCAAACAGTTGTGGGGTTTGAGCAATTGTAGTTATTTTAACCTCTGTTTAGGCAATGTCAAAGTTAGGGGTTATACTATTCAATTCCAGCCATTACATACTCTACGGTATCTACAGTATATGCCATAGGACGATTCATTGCTATCTGCCATAGTTAGATCCATGAGGTCCATACTGTGGTGTGATATCACATAATAATATCATGGTGTTGATCCTGTAGTTTCTAGCTTTGGGGAGATAATTGTCCATGGTCATGTACTGTACGTATGTACTGAATTGTCCTAGGACATAGGGCATCGGACATGTGAAATGTTAAATTGAATATCTCCATTTTGTGCTCTAGTAGCCACTGCTGACGTGTCTGATGACAGGGTTAGCATCCATGGCTATCTTTGGCCACCACAGCTATATGTGTACCGCTGTGTGGGAGCAAACCCACCGCAGAGTGGGCGTCTATACTAACGCGAGTCACTGAATCGTGTTCATTTTCACTACACAGTGTGTGTGGGTGGCCTGTGTGCATGTGTGCGCATTTAGGTGCATGTGTCTGTGTTGTACACCCATATTTAATATTGCATATGCATCCTGCACCAGAAAACTCTGGTGTGCGTGGAGGATTCGCTTGAGAGCGCCACTCTGAAAACAGATTCACTTTTAATTCATTTAATTTGGGCCCCCACCATGTGTTATGCCGAGACCACCATTCGATATGCAGCCTGTGCTTGGATGAGTTTAATTACTTAGCCGTCAAACAAAGTTATGCAGCATATGCACTTTCGGAAATATTGGTTTAATACTTACATGGGATGCTTATCAATGTGGGAGTGGGTGCGTATGTGTCTGTCTGTTCTTGTGTGTTTATAGGATAATCATTTGATTGTAATGAAAAACAGCATAGTATCATAGCAAGTCTGGAGTGTGAGATATGAAAGATGATATATTGTTAGAGAAGGATGTGTGTATGCCATTTTGTACATATGAGAGACAAATACAACAGTTAACATATTAAGATTAAAAAATAACATGCACCCGTACACACACACATAAATACATACACACACACGCACACAACGCACAAGCTGACAAACCTATTTCGATAATAGATATGTGTGACTGCAGGTCATTAGTCCTGCAGAGGGAAGATGCAGCTTGACTGGAAACTAATGGATAGAACCATTATAGCCAAGAAGAACCAATGTTTCACCATTAGAGAGATCAATTATATGTTCGTATGTTGCTTACTGCCTTCGCCTTTACACATGCCCTCCCGCGCTCAGCTAGGACCTCAAGATAGTTTCCTAATGCGAGCTAAAACTGCCATGCTTCAACATGTCAGCCAGTGCCTTAAGGGTCATAAGTGTATTGATCTACACATTTCAAATAATGAGCTTTTGTGGGTTGTGTTTGTATAAATCAGTAAAATACTGGTATCAGTTAAAATCGCCACATGAACTAGTGTAACAAATGCAAAATGATAGCGTGCGTACTGTGGGGATCTGTGAGGCTGTTTTTTAATATATTTAATAGAGCCTCAAAATCTGATGTGCCAGATGGTGGATTTCCCAGTGAGACAGAATGCACCGATGACATAAATTAAAATGAAGAGTAAAGATAAAGAGGCAGAGACAGAGAAAGAGAGGGGACAGAGAGAGAGAGAGAGAGAGAGAGAGAGAGAGAAAATCCAAAGAAAACATTAAATAACCTCTCATCTGCGTTTCTGTACCCATTCCACACTGTTGTTCCCAGAGATGGAGGTCCCTGTATAGTGAGGTGACAAAGCGACAGCTGAGGAAGGAAAAATAAAAATGTGATGATGACTTTGATGGACTGGCAGCTTAACTGCACTAACATCTTCCTGTTACCCAATTGCAGAGGAGTCTTTGACGAGCAGCAGGGGAGCGTGAGCTAACGAGAGCAAACACCTACAAATGTCATGGCTGCAGTCAATCCAAAGGCTTTTTAAAAAATGGGGAGGGTTAGGAGGAATTTGCACAAATCCGCAGTTGCCACGGTAATCCGACTGGCTGAGACACCTTAGGTCCTATAAACTGGTATCTATGGAAACAACATTCTGCTTGATAGCGTTTGAAAGTATGTGGAGTTTGTGTCAATTCTCAGGCACTTGATGTTAAGTAGCTAATAGTCAGAGGCGAAGGTGAAAGAAGCGGGGGTGTATGTTTTGTCTTCTGCTTGTTAATCCTCTCTCAGTTGTATGTGTGCCGACTTATGGATGCTATTTCACTAGCTGTAACAGTGCAAGATCAGTTCAAGGTAGTGTAGAGATGTAGAGTTACCTGCTCACATACACTCCCATGCACACATTTGGATTCACATACATGCACACGCATGGGATACGCTTCTGAGAAACAGGTAATCTTTCCATGAAGCAATTCCCTGCAAACACACACAGTGAAGACTGAAGTTTGTAGGTTCCTGAAAGGACACGGGCAACAGTGTTTTCTCCAATAAACGTCTTATTTAACAATCTCTCTGGACATCCTAATTGTGGTGTTGGCTCGTGTTTCTGTGCACTGAACTGGAAAACCTTGGCATCTGTACTGCTCTTTCTCTACCTCTCCTCCTCTCTCTCCCTCTCTCCCTTCTTCCATCTTTCTCTCCATGTTTTCTTTCCATTGCCCCACCCACCTTTTTTTTTCTTGCTCTTACTGTACAAAGAATTATCCCAATTATGACATAGATCTGGTGAGAAACATATTGTTCCACTTCCAACTGGAACCCTGAGCATTTAACAGTTCAGAAAAGCTGGGCATCTGCTGTGTGAATCAATTACAGTATTGTTTCAGCGCCAAGTTCATTCATTTCAAAACAGCAGAATATAGCACAGCTCGTTTAATTTCAAAGATATACCCATGGAATATGAGTAACTCTGGAATAAAAATCACCGGCAGGGAACTTTCATGATGGCATCATGATTTTATTTTTTTGCTTCTATTTTTGTCCCACCCAGAGTGGAGGCCAGACTCAGCCTTGTGTGTGCCAACAGCTAAAAGCCATTTTTATGAGCACTAAATGGTGGCCGGTGCATTCACCCCTGTGAATAAAAGAGGCACTAGGCTTGTCTCAGTGAAACACACCATTACTCCTCCATTGTTTGCCAAAGCACTTTGTTGAGAAATAATTTCCGCTTCCAGCGTGTTGAACACAAGGTCATGTCCAGCAGAGATGACTGCACTGTCACTGTCATATCAACCTTTGGGAATGGTCCTGATACTTTACTTACCTATGACAACTGTTTGTGCACTGCAGAAGAAAGAACATGGAAGTAATGTGGAGCTGATTAATATGGCACATTATTTTCGGAGACTCAGTGGATTTGACTTTCGGTTTTGATGTCCTTTTAAAGGCTTTGCTACTGGAGCAAAAAATGAGATGAGACCTAAATGGCCTTTTCTTACTTTACCTCAGTGGGATCATGGTGTACTTTAATCACATTAGTTTTGATACCATAAATTGTCTTAAATAAATAAAGATTAGTAGGGCTGCATCACATAGCTTACATAGAGCAGGTATATTGTTACGTATATGTATGGATGTTGGATTTTCCATACAGCAGGCCTAACTCTTTAACCAGTGTAGACTCTCATGTCATCTGAGAGAGTCTACACTGAAATGTATTGAAACTCCAGACTGATATTTGATATATGTGCACAGACGCACATCACAAAATGCTCTGTATGGTCTACAGTTTTAATACGTTTGATTGCAAGCTTCAATGATAATACAATTAGGAACAGTCAAGAGGATACATTTTCATCTTCCCTGCATTTTGCGTTTTATTGTGCCCACAGTGGTTTGTAAGTTTGAAATTCAAATGAAAAAGAACCTGAATATAACCATGTTTTACAATTATTCTAAAAAAAAACGTAAATGGGCTTAAAACAGGTTTAAATGGGAGTCTCAGTCTAGTGGTCTGTAATGGGGAAGACCTGACCTGACCCTAATCCTGAATAGAGGTCCCCCATAGAACGATAAGCAGCTATTCTACTCCTCTTTCTCCTCAACTTATCTCTGTCTCTCCAGACCTGCTGCTCCTGCCACGCTCGACCAGATAGCGACAGGGCAATTATTTCCAGACAAGCACGATGTATTTGTTCATACAGTGATAAACATGCCAAGTGCTCTCCAAAATGATGCTGTTTTTCCCCAGTATTGTTGATGAGAACTGTTGTTGTTGTTGTTGTTGTTTTCCCATAAAGTTGACTAGATTCAAAAGTGGTATTGGATAAATAGATGATGCATTTCGTTATAACACAACCTCAATCTAAATACATAACAGACAAATAAAAATGTGTCTTTGCAACTACTGGATATAATTACATGTACATATACTTCAACTCCAGGGAAATATGGTGTTATTATCGATGTGCTTCCAGCAGCTTGAACCACAGTACGTCCCGTCGTCCACAGGTCTATGTGTCTCATCACCCTCAATATTGGACACAGGCCTGTAATGAAAGAGTTCTTAAATGCAATTTCAATCTCCTGCTGACTTCCTGTTTGTTGCCAATTATGTAATTTAGATTGCTTGAAGAATTTTCCATTTTGCTTCACCATGACTCAGGAAACAGTTTCGTGACACACTGACCTGTGCCGCAATCTAATCCACTCCTGCTGGATATTTTAACTAACCGCGTAGATATATGCACACACACACACACACACACACCTGCATTCAGAGAGTACGTGTTCATATTCAGAGGCTGAAGCAGCCAGGATGAAGGTTATATTTGAAAGGCGTTGTTCCCTCAGCATGACGTCGCCTCCATCACAGAGCCCCTCAAACACTATGGAGAAATTACAGTGTATATGGGAAACAAATCATGTCAAATATGTGGCCCATTTGCAATGAAAATTTCTGAAGTCTGTGATCTCCTGGGAGTCCATCATACACGGCAGGCACCACCAGATCAACACGCAACTTCTCAGGCTCTCATTTTGCGTGCTCTCTCTCTCTCTCACTCTCTTTCATTAAAGGGCTCTCCATTTCTCAAGACGTTCATGCATCTCATGTCTACTAATTGGAGGCGTTGGGAGGTAAACAGATCCTACAGTGCTGCTTAGCTGTGCTCTTTTCTTCACCAACCAGTGAAACGGTGCAAACGACCAACTAAGATGCTCATTATGGGCCATAAGATCACTCTAAATGGGCCTTTGTAACACTACAGCGATCACTTAGGCCTTTGTATAACTCTGTGGTTGAACTCGAGAGCTTGATGGAGTTTTACAGTAGTGCATGCAATATAATCCATGATGCATAACCCAGACGGTAGGCTGGAGAGGAGGAAAGACAGGAGCGATAAGTGCATGCTAGTCTGAATTTGTGGTGAGATTATATTAGATATATGTTGATTATGGATGCACCAGTACCAATACATTATAAACTTTAGATAGCACAGACTCAACACTAAAATGCAAGGTTATAAATGTATGTTTTTGAAGAACAGATCAATGGCATGATCCCGGTTATAAGTGGGCCCTGAAACATGCTGTGAAGTTTATTTAAAAATTGAGGATTAGAGGATTCATCTGATCATCATGATCAGTCTATTGTGTTTGAACACAACAGAAGAGATGAAATCAGATAACTCTGATAGAAAGCTCCCATGATGTCAATGATCGAAATAGCAGGCTTCAATAGGGTGTTGGTATCTGAGAATTTCACCAATACTAAAATCTGATAAAAACCACACGTAACGGGTCAGACATCAACCCTAAACGATTTAAAGGGATTTCTTTAATGGGGAAAAAAATGCTTTCTTTGTGATTTTTGTCCAGTGAACCTAACTTATGGTCTGAGTCGCCATTGCTCAGTAAAACAAACAGATTGCATTGATACTCAATATTGACTGAAGCTACTGGTACTCAGAAACCAGTTTTCAGTCAATGCATCTCTCAGGCAGGTAGTTTAGCACTGTATTTTCACAAAATATACTATGTGTGAATTTCGAAATATAAACACTTCTCACTCCCTGAAACATCGTATAATTTCTTAGTAACTTTGTGACTTCACCAAAAAGGAAAAATGAGAAATGAGATGTTGAGGAATGAAATAATGTATGACTAATAGAGATTTTCACTCTCCAAGTCCACTCATTTGGGCACAGTAAATTCGGATACTTGAAGAGTGATTTTGTGTGTGTGCTTTTGTACGTCTATGTGTTTATGTGTGTCAGTGTCAGTATGTCTGTGTGCGCTCACATCTGTATGTGTGTGTGTGTGTGTGTGTGTGTGTCAGAGGGTGACAAATTATAGCATATGGGGTGGTCATTAGTTCTTGTTTGTCAGCCATTCCAGCAATAGATTGGTACACTCAACCATTCACTGGAATAGGAGAAACCATAACACACTCTTCTGCTGCTGACAATGGCAGTTTGAATGACACTGGGCAGTATGTGTATTTGTATGTGTGTTTGTGTGCATACATACATATGGACATACAAGCATGCATCCATACTTTAAAGGAGTGTTAAGTAATTGTTTATCTCTATGGGACCCGCAGGAATTGCAACCACGTTGGCAGAAGTTGTTTCTGGCACAGCCCCAAGCCAAGTCCCCCCTCCTGCCCCTTGAGCTGTGGTAGCCTGTGACTGACACAAACAATAAAGCCCCATTTTCACAATAGAGACAAGTAAGCTAGTTAATTAGAGCAGAGATCCAACAGGTCACAATGCAAAATACTGTAATAACAATGACTTGAAATGACTTTCGATGCCACTCGCTCACTTGTAGCACCGTCCTCCATGGCCGAGCAGGTGAAAATCTCTAGAGAAAGGAGTGTGTGTGTGCATGCGCGCTTGCTTGGAAAGTGAGCTTTAAAATTAAGAATTCTCAACACCTGGTGAAGTAATCCTTGAGTTGTCGGTATTGATCAGCAGCCGTATCAACCCCTTGAAGGTAATTTTGTGTCATGGGGCAGTTAAAACCTTACTTATTTCCCCTGTATTACATAACCTGTGTGTGTGTTCTGAGGACACCTTGACAAAGCAGATAGATATCTTGTCTTATCTTCACCGGTACAACCATAGTTCTCTGTCTGGAACACGAACCCCTTCTGCAATATCTCCACAGCCCACTGCAGCTGCTGTAATCACACCTCACCTGTTTCCTGATGTTTTATGGAGTGTGGCGAGATGTAGAAGGAGATGTGCGGTGAACTTCTCACTTCAAAATACAAAAGTAATTCTGCAGGCAGACGTCAGACATTAGTATTGAACCTGGAGTATTGTCAGACGATGACATGTTTACGAATGCCAAGCGGAGACGTTCACCCAGAAGCCCCTTGTCACAGCCGCTCTGAGTTGTGTCGACATCGATTTCACAGTCCACTGGAGGTGTTATTGAGCATATGAATGAAATAGCTGCTATTGATCTCTGTCTCTTTCAGTGTCCTATTTTCCACTTTTTTAATACCAGAAAATAATAAAATAAAAACAACAAACGGCTAAAATCCCATATTTTGTCCCTGTCACTCTAGCATCTTCAATCTTCAATCAAATAGAAAATAATTCTCTCTCTCTTTCACATGCTCTCTCTCTTTTGCTCCCTCGCTATCTGTTGTTGCCGTAGGCACACCGCATCATTCATCTAGTGCATTCATATCTGATCAGAAATGTCAACTGAGGTATGATTTTTGAAGGAACTGATCCAAGAGTTACTGTAAATGGATGTGCGTGGATGCTGTTTTCTCTGGAAAAATCAATTAAGTTTTAATTTCCTTGGAATTAAATAGCAAACCGTGCTGTGGCAGCAACAGATCATTTCTAAACCCATCCTGGCCACAGGTGGTCACATGGGCCATGTGGAGAACAGCAACATTCACCAACCCTTGGTGCTTTTCATTTGTTATAATGCCAGTTATATTTAGCTATTCTTCCCAGGGAAGACTGGCCGAGCACACTTGCTCTTTTTCAACAATACCCTGGTTCACATTCAATTACACATGGGACTTTCCCTGTACAACCCTAGTCTTACTTTTGGCCACTGAAGATCGCTGCTGCAGCAGTTGCAAGTATTTGCCTTGTTTTTTTTAAAAATATTTTTTGGGGGCATTTTTGCCTTTATTCGATAGCTAGCAGTAGAGAGAGACAGGAAAGACTGGGTGGGAGAGGAGGGATGACATGCAACATAGGTCCCGGGCCAGATTCGCACCCAGGATGTCGCGGTGATGTGGTATGTACCTTAGGCCACAGAGCCACCAGGACACCCCAGTATTTGCCTTGTTAAGGACACGTTGACTGCAATTCATAAGGGAGTGCACAGCGTGACTCGTTTATTTTACTTGTCCAGATTTTAACTGCTGGGCTGGGGATTTGAATCAGTCATGCCCACCGGTCGTAAGCCCTCTTCTTTGATCTTACATGGCTTTGACAAAGGTCCATAAATCCCATGTTGTAAGGCAATCCAGATTGTGTTGAGAATTTCTTTTGGATGGCCAGAGTAGCTGGTGGTGAGGCTTGGGGCAGAGCTGGCCCTGACAGAGAGGTAGCTGCTGCTGTACCTGATCTCTGCTCCACTCTTTACACAGGTCTACACAGAAACTTGGCTGGCCTAAAACACACGCACATGCACACACACACACAAACACATGCACAGCAGCTATAGGCATGTTTATACCGACCACAGAGAGGTGAGAGGGTCTGTCAAGGCTGGTTAGTAGTGTGTGTGTGTGGCAGAAAAGGGGAGACGTAATGCATGGAGTGGAATTCAAATGGTTAACATGCACACACATGCATGCCTGCATACATGCACTGTAATGCCATGCATGTGTACAATTTCCACACAACCACCCACCCACCCACACAAACACCCATCTATGCAGCCCCTGAGCCCTTGAAGCCCCTGATGTTATATAAAGCAGTACCAGCGTGGGCTGACAACCACAGAGACAGCAAGCTCCATAGGTTTCCTTTACCTCCTAGATGAGAGAAAAACCATGAAAGAAACAAGCTCTTAACCAGGGATGGGAAGCTCCCATTATGTCATCCCAAATGGCTCGCACATGTATGTTTCCATTCCCTCTTAGTCATTCTTTTATTTAACATGAAGAGAATGTTGGGTTTATCTCAACCACACTGACCCCAACCTTCCCTCCTTTTTCCCTAGAGACATGAATATAGATAATAACTCCTGCTGAAGAGCAGAACAAATCATCTTCTGTATGTATGCCTCCACACCTCTGGGGGCAGAGGCAAAAAAAGTCATAAGCATCACTAAAATGTTGGTTTTGCAGCCACTCAGGAAATATATTCATCATGACTCTTGTCCCCTTGTCTCCTGAGGCAAGCCCACTGAGTAATGAAAAGCAATTATCACAAGGAAATTGTTTTTCCTTTTTGCTGGCCAATGTTGGTTTCTGCTAGTCTCTCAGACGGACTAAAATAAACATATTTGGGATAAATCAAAAGTGAACAATGTTAGCTATGTTTGTTCGGTCTAGTGGAAGTATTCAACCATTCGGCGAAAGTGCCAGCCTGTCAGTTCATTTAGGCAAATGCTACAGCAAAGTAAAACCCATTTCCCAAAGGATGGGATTTTTTTCCTCTCTATGAAGGCAAAATAATAAAATAATAAATGGTCTTGATACTAGCTCAATGATTACTGCCTATTGGAACCTGAATTCGTTGCATCCTCGTCTCTCTTTACTGTCCCATTTACTCTCTCTCCCTTTCTCCGTATGTAGGGTTCGGCAGTAAAGGATTGCCCGATGGCCTGGGGCCACTAAGATGTTGACCTGGGTCAGCTGATTGGTCAGTCATTGGCCCAAACGAACCAGTGCCCCGAAAAATATATTATTTTTCACCCAGTGATAAGCATGATTGTTTCCTCTCTGCTCTGTCACTGGCCTACACCTTTCTGTTGTACGTATTCTGACCAATCAGTGTGAGAGACTAGTGTGGAGTGGACATGGCGGTGACAACTTCAAACTACGAGGTGAAAAGGAAAAGACAATTTTTGTCATGTTGAAAGCAACAGTTGGGTAGAAAATGACAAAACAATCCACGCAGTGTTTTGCAAAGTGTCTCGCCGTTTACCGAGTACAGCGGATCGAGGGTGGTCATTTCATAAAGGAACTGCAAATTATCGTAAACATACCCTTTGATGTGCACGATGAGAACCGACAGCAGCCAGCCTGTGTGCTTGCAAAGCGGGCCTGCTTCATTTATTAGCAAGGCGGATGAATGAAGAGACGTACCGGTGACGAGAAATGTAATTAACAGCAATATCAGCCTGTGAAAACTAACAGCCTTTTGTCGCTTACAAAAAAAAGCTATAACCTTGTTGAAAAAAAACGGGGTGGACATGGTATCCTAGTATGAAAGATGTGGGCTGTCAAAGGCAAGTGTGTGTTACTGTGAGTGTGTGTGTGTGAGAGAGATGGAGACAAAGAGAGAGAGACAGAGAGAGAAACTAAGTTGAATGTTAATGCTGTAGCAAGGTTGCATGCAAGCCTCTCAGTCAAGTCTTATACACAACAGCAACTATAGGGGCCGAGGAGGTATAATGCTGAACTGAACAATGTCAGCTGCTGGTTATGTTTACATAAAAGCCCATCTATGAAATAGGTTTTTTGTGTTTATTTTTCCATATTCTGCAATTTATAAACTGATAATATGATACATTTATTGGTAATAAATAAGGTAAATATATGAAAAAGTGATTATTTTACTGGCAGGCTGGGCCAGTAGAACCCTGATCTACTCTAACAAATCTTAACGTTGAACCCTGGTATGTCTCCTTCTTCTCATCAATCCATCTGACCTACTCTTTCTCTTTCTCTCTCTCTCTCTCTCTCTCTCTTACATCATTGTCCCCTTCCCCTTACATAAGATCGAGCAGGGCAGCTACCAAATCTGTCTGTGTGTCCAGATGCAGATGCCAGATGGATAGGTGGGGGTTGCCTTGATTTCTAGCCAAAATCCCAATCCCAGCCTTTCCTCCAGTACACTTGCACGCAGGCTGCCACAAAAACACAAACACAGACATGGCACAAGCACACACATACACAAGCTCAAAAGCACACAAACACATTCAAATACGGACAAAAACACAGAGACACAAAAAGTCATGTGCATGCTCATCCCCATATAGTGCAAAAAACATGTTTCACATATACCTCAGAATATATTTAGATATATGTTTTGAAATATACAACAATGGCCAAAAATATATTTGTACATGTAGAGGGCTCTGGAAATACATTTTCTGTCTATGCACTTTTGACACTGCAAATATATCCAAAATATATTTTGGCCACTCAAAATAGCTTTGTAATGAATGACATCTTCTTGTACAAACACATGGTTTGGCCATATAACATAACTGTAACCATATTCTGATGTACAGTATATTCAGCTTACTCTACGTGCACACACTCATACACACATATCACTGTTGTCATGTGAAAACCTTTTAACTCCAATTTTGGTGATTTTCTTGTTTTAACTGTAGTTGAAGGATTCCATGCTCCTCTGTGGGTTGAAAAAAGTCTACAACCCTTTTTTATGAGGTATGAAACCCTTTATAACCCTTTAGATTAACTCAAAAATGCATGGCGGTCAAGCTGAAAACAAGGCTGTTGTTCTCAGTTCCTGAAAAGTTGTTGGCGATATATGGTTTTCACTGGACAGCAGCAATATGTAAAGACTGAAACACAGACACACATACACACTGATGCTCCCCTCCATCAGGTGAGCCAGGTTGAGTGTAGCCATATCACTGGCAGGTGATACACTCCTCAATGTGAGGAGTGTAATCCTCTCACTGCTGCTCTCCTCTCCCGACCGACACCTCAACAGATTCACTGTACGGAGTGAGAGAGCTGGTGATTAGTGGAAATCGCTCTCCTCCCAACCGCCCTCTTTGAATGTCTATCTGTCGCGCTCTCTCTCGCTCTCCCTTTGCTTCTCTCTATCTTTTGCTTTTTCTCTCTCAATACAGATGCTCACAGATAGTACACGTAAGAAGTATTGCTCCCCAATTCTGCCCCACAGCCCAAAATATTTTGGTACCTAGAGATTCAGTTCCCATCAGAGTTTACCGAGTGTTTACCGATAGAGCACATTGAAGATCAGGATTTAGACCAAACAAAGACATTATTTTATATTTGTACTGGCAGTTTCAAATCTAAAATCTTGCTGTCTTTGCCACTAATTTCCACCGTGAATGGGAGGAAGAGACAGCAGTATTATTTCTACAATTGCTGCATTCTTTTGAACCAAATCATGTTGTTCCAGTAGTAAAAGGCATTCATATTTACATCCCACAGGAGGAGACTTTGTCTGTTTTTATCTTTGTATGCATCTGATAAAAAAACATTTGTTCAGACGTCTATATCCCAAAATGTCCATAATCATAAAAACAAAATGAATTTGCAACAAGTGGGGTTTTTTCTGTTCCTCGTTGCTCGGGTATACGTCTCTCACAGGACCCTCAACTATAAAGCTACAAGATATGAGGGAAATGTAGGAAGGAGATACATTTTGCACACAAAACATGAAAACAGCAGGCCAACGCATACAAAGAATACTATAGGCTTATGTACTTCAGAGGCTTAATCATCAGCCTTAGTATTACTGCTGCTTTTAAAATTTAAAAAAATGATCCAAATATGAGTAGCACAGCAACAGGCACTAGAAGAAATCTGGAATCAGCCAATTGCAGCCTCCAACTGTTACTGCCTATTAAATAAATAACAAAAATGAAACACATGCTTTACAGAGGTATAGTGGAGAGTTAGATTTAGTGAACTCATCGTCTGCATCAGAGCTTTTTAATTAGTGTTATTTGTTTTATTTGTTATTTATGCCTTATATCGTTTTTGCACCATTTTTTGTTGTCACACCATTATGTTTTCATGTTATTTGGTTTCTGTGCCCAATTCACTTTTGCCTTTGTTTGCCATCTCTATTTTTCTGTTTTCATTCACTGCAAAACACTGCACTTCTTTGTCTCACCCCTGCAGTTTGTATATGTTTTGTGCAAATAAACTAAACCTAGACCTAAACCCGACATGCATACACAATGCAAGACCTCCTGTTCATTGCATCCTTGTCCCTCTTATGCTTATGCTCCACAACCTTCAATTGACAGAGGACCCTTTGAGTGCATCAGAACAAGGGCTGGGTATTGTTTGAAATGTTTCAATACCGATGCCAATACCGATACCGGGATTCAATACCTATACCAACACGATACCTTTTTCTATACCTTACTTTGCTGAGTGTAAACACATTTTTCTACATTAACCCAATAAATGAGGTCACTGCTCTGTGGCACTCTTCTACCCGCTGACTCGGCATTTTTGACTTTTCCCCCAGAGTGAAGGGTGTCACGTCTGCTCGTCGACTCGTGACACAGCAGCGGGTAGCACTTGAGACATGGCAACCTAACAGTGAGAGCTAACTAACACGACAGAATCCGCAGCTAAATCCACGTTAACATAAACAGTGAGAGCTAACTAGCACGACAGAAGCTAACTTGCTAAGTTGTTACTAGCTCTCTACATCTCTAACGTAATGTCATGTTATGTAGTTCAACCAAGAATCTAATAACCTGAGGGCGACGATGCTTCCCCAAGCCCAGCATCCTTGAACCTTCAATGCCAAACATGACACATTACCCATTAGTTCCTATAAATTATTTAACTTCATGGTGAGGGTGATCCTGACTTAACAGTGGGCGAGAGCATGGTTTTAATACTGCCATGAAGCAAGCTAAAATATGTATTTCTTCTTCAGGGATCTTCAGTATCACAAAGTATTACAAGTATATAATGGCCTCCATTCCCATTGGAGGGACCCATAGGGAGCATAGATGTAGTCATAGCATAGTAAAATGCTTTGGATGAAAGCATCCTCTTTGGCAGTTTATTACTTTGCCGTTACCACTTCATTCAGACTCTAGGAAGCCCAGTGAATTGAATGTGGAGCCAGAGTGACATTTTGCACAGTGATACAATATGCCATGCTACAGTATGCTTGCTGTAATGGATTGCTGTTGTGTGCAGTTGGTAGGATGGTAGTCTTACAGAGAGAAAGCCTTGCTGCTGTGCTGCTTGGCTGACTGTTGCTGTCACAGGGGCTTGTCCCTGTCAGCGAGATAAATGACATTCTAGCTACCTTGCTATCTACTTGATACCTGAGAGACAGAGACAATGGTGATGCCCTTCAAATGCTATAGGCCATCAACCCTGTGTGTGTGTGTGTGTCTCTGTCACTTTGACCATCCTCCATAATCAGATAACATCTATAGTAGAATAATATCATGTATGACAGAGATGACCTATGAACCTTAACCACAGAAAGCTGACTTTTCCAGTTCTGAGGATTTTAGCATGTGTCATAGGCGGTCAGTCCCCTTTGGGCTGTTTCAGCCCACCAGTACTACTAACCCAAACTAACCACACTCCTACCACAACACCATAATACAACAGCTTTATGTGTCTGTGTTTTTGTGGACTCTTTTGTTTGTATTTTGTGTTTTTATTCTTTGTCTTTGTTGTAAACACTGTTTGCTTCTCTTGCAGGATAATGTAGGTTAAATTTAAGTTTTCATTTTATTTCAAAGGTCTAAGTGGTTTCTTCCTACAAGTCAAACTCTATATGAATAGCACTAAAAACTGAATTTCATCAAATAATCCAGGGTTAGTTAAAAAAGTTTTTTGCTCTGGTGTCACTCCAGTCTAGCGAACCCTTGTTAATGTTCTTTAAAAGCAGCAGCTATTACAAGGCCGTACAAACATTTGCTTCAGTGACAATCCCGATGCCAAACACTACCTATTTCCTTTGGCACTATGTGAGCATGGAGCTGCCAATGGCCTCACTTTGGGCCCATAATACCACATCCTGAGCACCCCATACTCACAGCTAATAATGCACTGGTAGCTGATAGTTAAGGCTGCCAAATCTCAGTAGTGACCACAGCTACTTTCTCCCTCTGCTTTTGCCTTCAGGTGGGGAGCCTGACCTTTTTGTGCATCTGGCTGGAAAATGTCAGTGCTGTATAAACTGTTAGCAATCTCAATTTGCCATGGCATTTTCTGAAGCCAGGCCCTCAGGCAGGCACTGAGGGTCATAACGATGGAGTGTGTGCACGTGAGTGTGTTCATTAGTGTTCATATGTGCATGTGCGTGGGTGTGGATTGGCTGTTGTGGTATTTTCACTTTTACACAGCTTGACTGACTTGATGAACATTTTCTTCCCCGGTCCATGAATTCTCTCCCTTCAGTCTTTATATCTGTTTCTCTGTTTCACCTTTATTTACTTCCTTCTTACCCTTGCTTCTTCCTCTACTTCTTGTGCTCCCTTTATGTTTTCTTCTTCTTCTCTCCTCCACCTACGTCTGTTTCTCCTTCTTAACATATTTCAGTCTCCCATTATTCTTGCTTCCTTCCATTTTGTGTTGAATCTTGTCACATTCACAGTAGCTACAATCACAACAGCTCCTCTGTCTCAGTCTCTCTACCTGGCAGATTTGCCCAATCTATTCAAATAGACAAAATAAAAAACAGATAAAAAGATTAACAGTCTCCCCAGTTAGAATATGTATGAATCCTTTGAAAGACTTTTGGATGAATCAGCCAGCCAGTCAGTCTTTGAGCCACGCAGCCTAAAGATTGAAGGTTTTCTGTGTACAGTACCATCACCTAAAACCCGTCGGCTGTTTGGGCCTATTACTGAAAGAATGTTGGGCTTTCACCGCTGAATAATGAAGCCAGTCTAAAAGCAGCTGGGCGAGGCGGCAGATACCATCTTAATGTTGTCAAATCCGCCAAACAAAGGTAGCGATATCAGCGGTGAGAATGAATGCGGCCGATAGAGGCAAGGATGGTCTTGCAGATAGCAGCAGTTTGCTTGGCATAGCATTATGCTTGAAGCGAACAAGTTTCATTCAGGAGCTGGACTCAGGTGTGTGATAAAGGTGTTTCTCTGCTGAGGCCAAACTTCACCCAGATAAGTGGAAACCAGCCAATCCAGAGGCACTGATGTGGGGCTGTGGACACAAACTGCTTTACAGTCTATTATTACATCTTATTCACATGCTAGAACACGTCTTGGTTCAGATACGCTGTAGTGATGTAAAAGGCTTTTGCCTCTGCCGTCGTACCCACCACTACAGACCTGTAGAGTCGAATCGTTGCAGAACCTTCTCTCCTTTCACCAGCTCCGTTTCATAAAAGAAAGATTTCTCCCAGATTCCCAGCACTGTATTCCAGTGGATCAACCTCTCCATGGTTTGCCACTGTGCTTCTTACCCCATATGACCTCCTAACAAAGCACTCATTTGCTCTTGGCCATTTTCTTCCAGGGTTCACCTTGTCCGAACCCTTGCAGCTACATGCTCTGGCATTGCTTTCCCCTGCATAATGCTCTAATTAGGGAAAAAAGCAGAGAGGGCATGACTACTGTACGCCTTACTGTTGATCCACAAAGTGCTGGCTCCAGAGAGAGAGAAAGAGAGAGAGAGAGGGAAGGAGAGAATGAAAAAAACCCAGGAAAAATCAAATACTGAGTTAGAGGCAAAAAGAGAGAACTTCAATCAAAACTTCCAGTTGAATAAGTCATGTCTTTCTAATAGACTTCAGGAAATAGTCATGAAGATGTTAAGATGAAATATGCATTAATGAAATCCTTCTTTCTGGCCACACAGTGTACAAAGAGGAAGGGTGGGGGGGGTTCAGGCTGGCCATGGGCTGGGGACTTCATGGCATAGGAAGAGAGATATGGAATGCCCTTTACGAAAGTGCTAGATAGAGATTCATACATGCAACAGAAAGTCCATTACATCAGCATCCTCCCCGTAAAGAAAATAAAACATGAAAGAAAGAAAAAAGGAAATAAAATCTCACTAAAGCATGAGAAAGAATATCATCATCTTGAACTGCGCACAGTATAGACCCCATGAAAGCCCCATGAAAAATTTCAGGTTGACCAGCATACATGCTGTGGTCTAAGGCAAACCCTGTCATCGTCAGTGAGCAAGAGAGAAACGAAAATAAAAGAGAAATGGGGCAGAAATGTTAGGGCAAAAGAGATTGTTGGGAGTGGGAAACAGGGGAAGTGTGCTCAAAACCTTAAGTGACGTGGCCTTTCACAAACAAGTGTTGGTGGCAGTATGGCTAAATGTCACATGCAGAAACCTTCTTCTGGAAATCTCTACACAGGGCATGTGGGGTGGACAGGAAACAAGGTCTAAAAACAGTCAAAAATGTGGCAGCTTGCACTGATTGAAGCAGAGTCTGTTTTAAAGTGCTTCATGCGTGGGGGAATATTGTGGAAAGGTGGTAGGCAACAGGGAAAGACTCTTGCTGGACAAAATGCAATAAACTGTTGCTGTCTGGTGAGTTTTAATGGTGCACTACCTGAGAAGCTGTTGCTGCAGATTTGAACAATATGCCCCCTGAGTGCTATATTTTGGTTAAACATAGATTTGCACACAAAAACTTTGCACATCCACGCACACAAGTATTTATTTTATCACTGAAAATGATAAGAAACATTTTTCTGGCTCATACAAGGCAAAATGGGTGGATTTCAAATAATTAGACTGAAATTATTTTACAATTTTGTTGACAAATGTGGCGAGATAAAAATATAATGAACATTTGATTATATTAGATGTATTGTTTATTCAGTTGTGTTTTTTCAAGGTTCAAGGTTCAAGGAACTTTATTGTTTTTTCCTAAAGAAAAAAGCTCAAATCTTCCTGATGCCATTTCTGTCCATATGTTCTTTCATACAGGCATGAACCATACACACAGAGTAAGATGTGACTAACATACATATTGTATTAGTTAAAAGTCTAAGACTAAATCTAATATCTATCTCTCTCACTGAACGACTCACTCCACCAACCCTTCATTTGTCACTCTTAGGAGCGTCAATCTTTTCTCTCTCTCTCTCTCTCTCTCTGAATCTCATTCTCTTTGATTGGCTGATGGAGTGATTTGTCAGAGTCCTGTGCTGTTTGTGTCTTCATCAATATTCCTTGCATGGGGCAGTTCCCTGGGAGCCTGCCTGCTGTCTGGGGGTCTGAGTGACAACCAGTGGGATTTACTGCTGACATATGACTTTCTGAGAGAGAGAGAGAGAGAGAGAGAGAGAGCAAAACAGGGCCACTAATGTCATTCAACGTTTATATCTCAATGTTTTAGACTCACACTACAGTCCAGACAGAGACACAGCTGCTTACACAGCCCCCCCCCATACACATCATACACAAACACACTCATGCATGCACACGTGCACCCACAAACATACATATTTCATTGAATCAACTGAACTCACCTACTCTTTTATGACTTAGCTTGCAGTAGGTTAGCCATTGTTATCAGAGCCACACCACTATACAGTATATACAGTACACTGGAACACTGTACTCTCCCAAAATAGTCATTTTGTAGAAATACACCATATGTGGAGTGAGTGAGTGAGTGCATGTTTGACTCTGTGACATGTTTGCATAACTCTGTGCTTTGGTGACAGAGCAAAAGAGGGAAATATCAAGACAGAAAGTACATTAACTCTTAACTAAGTAGGTCTCCCTTTTGACATGTAACCATTTCTGAAACTTTATTTTTTTGCCTGGTTTCCTCCCTGGTAGGGTGACTGCATTTTAGTCAGTTGGCGACTTCAGAGTGACTACAGGGAGGGCTGCTGTCTTTGATAGATTAGTTTTTTCCATCAGGAAGGACAAGATGGAGTGCACCAATTAACATGACTTTCAACAAATTAACTCCAAGATGGAGTTCGCTAAGAAACCAAACTGCTGGGATTTATAATATATGATGTTTATTATGATGTATGATGGTTTCACTATCTTGCAAGGAAAGGGATGGACCAAGTGGTTAATTTCAGAATTCAGTCTCAGTTTAGTTTAGACCTGAGATAAAGACAGTGGCCACTTCCCTTTAACGTTTAATGCAGCAGTGACTAGATGTGCTGTATGAACAGTATGAGCCAGCCATGCAGTATCTAGTACAATGCTTTAGAAGACTGAACCAAACCCAAACTAGCCAGCTAGACAGCAAAATATTACTATGGTGTTGGTTTGCATGTTCCCTGTCTCTTTTTCTGTCAGATTAAAATCATACATGGATAAAAACGTTGTTTATCAGAAGTGATGCTAAATGTTTTCAACACAGGGAGAACAAATCAGCATTCAACGTGATTCAATGAATCCAACTTGAATCCAAATGACAAAGGGAGAGGGAAGAAGGGAGAAAAAATATCTGTTTTCTCTTGAACGGATGACAACAACTCTGCAGCAACACTCATAAAGCTCTGTGGCGCCATCCCTGGAGCAGTTGCTTGGCTACTTGGAATGGGCAGGAGCAGAAAGACAGGAAAAATACAACCAACAGTATCCTCAATGGGCAGCCTCTCTGCGACATTTCAGCTATGCCTCGAGGCTGTGTGCTGGAGACATTTATCGTGTGTGTGTGTATGTGTGTGTGCACATGCATGTACGCACGTGTGTATATTTCTGGCATTTTCAGAGTTTTGGTCTGAAATTGCTAAATTCTACACTGTGCTATCAGGATACTCGGGCACAGGGCACTACTCTTTTTTTTCACAGCAGAGCAAAGTCAAAAGGAAGGGCTTGCCAGGGCCTGGGGCGAGGCTAACTTAACACGTTTATAACATGAGATCAAAAGGCACAGCACAAAGCAGATAGCTGAAGGCGAGGCTTTGCCCGAAAATGACTTATGTAACCATGGATTAAAGGAGAAGTGGACAGGTCAGGGCCATAAAGAAGGAAACCTCTCCAGCTGTGCCATGGTTACAATACAACCAAGACATCAGCCCAGCAAACTAATCATCTCTGTCAGCATCAACGTGCATTTAATGCCACATTTCATTTTCAGTTCCATACATCAGTAATAATCCCTGGATAGATCTGTTTGGCTTGGTAGTGGAAACCAGGCTAATGGTGCCCAATTAATACTTGACATACTTCAGGAAGAACCATATTATTTAAATCATGCTAGTTTATTGCATCTACGCTTAAACTCAAATTGCATGACCGACAAATAAAAGGTCACAGAAAACTAAAACATTCATCACACTTTCCCTGTCACTTACCATCTCTTCTAATCTCTCTCTCTCTGGTGCTCTTCCAATAATAACAGGGCTTCCGCAAATAGCTTGTTACATGGGGACACACACACACACACACATTCCTGCATAAATGGCTCCTAAAATATGGTCTGATTTTCATCTAAGTCATAACAACAGATAAACACAATGCCTATAACACACAACAAATTTACTTGTACATGCTTTATTGAACAACGTTATTATAGCATTAACAGCCTAAGCTGGAAAAAGTATGTGAACTTCTAGGATAATGACTTCTATGACAGGGGGTAATTGAAGTAAGGTCAATGAGATAATCAATGAGATGACATTCAGGTGTGGTTTAGAGGTGTCCTGACATAAAGCCCTGCAAAGTTTGGTTACCAACAGAGTCTGCTCTCCAAAACAAATTTGAGATCTGTTGAAGTGGAATATGCCCCGGTCAAAAGAAATCAAAATGTCAGAAGACCTCCAGAGAAGAATTGTCTAGACTCATAAGGCTGGAAAAGGCTACAGAAGTATTTCCAAAGACTTGGGCCTCCATCAGTCTACAGTCAGATAGATTGCATACAAATGGAGAACATTCAGTGCCATTGCTACTCTCCATAGGAGTGGGCGTCCAGCAAAGATCACAGCAAGAGCTTGCTGCATAATGGTCAAAAGAGGTGACAAAGAACCCCAAGGTAACAGCTCAGGATCTGCAGACATCTCTTGAACCTTCTAACATCTGTGTCCACATGTCCACAATAAGAAAAACAGTAAAAAAGAGTGGTGTTCATGGGAGGATACCACAAAAAACATTGCTGCCCGTCTCATGTTTGCCAAAGACCACCTGGATGTTCCACAAAGCTGCTGGAAAAATGTTCTGTGGACAAATTAGACAAAAAGATGGAGGCATGATGGAGGGTGCATCATGGTTTGGGCTGCTTTGCTGCCAATCATTGAGGGAACAATGAATTCCAAATTGTATCAGGAAATTCTCCTTGAGAATATCAGGGTATGTGATCTGAAGCTTAAAGCTGAAGTTGGGTCATGCAGCATGACAATGACCCCAAATAAGAAAGCAAATGAATTAAACAAGTTCACATTTTGGAATGGCCAAGTCAGAGTCCTGACCTTAACCCTATTGAAATGTTGTGGCATGACCTGAAGCAAGCTGTTCATGCAAGACATGCCAAAAATATCAATGAACTGAAACAGTTCTGTAAGGAGGAATGAAATACTCCAAAATCCCTCCTAACGTTGTGCAGGTCGGATCAGCAACTGCAGGAAACGTTTGTTTAAGGTTATTGCTGCTAAAGGAGGTTCCACAAGTTATTAAATCGCATGGTTCACATACTCTTTCCAATCCAATGTGCAATGTTTTTGTGTGCAAACCTATGTTTAAATATGTTCAATAAAGATATTAAAAGTATTTTTTTTGTTTTATTTGTCAAATCACGACTTAGATGGAGATCAGACCATATTTCAGGAATGCAGGAAATTCAAAAGGGTTCACAAACTTTTTTGTGAATGGATGGGAGATGATATTACCTTTATATACAGCTGAATAGAGTACATTGCCTTTGGCGCAGGAAGAAAGGCCCCTTTTGGAAGCAAGCAGCTCAAGGTCAGCTACCCTTGGCGATCCAGAGGTTCCATTCCCCATTGCAACACACTCTGTACTCGCTGGAGCCATGCACATGCACACACAAACAGACAGGTGCGTATGGGAAGCACACTCATGCACACACACACACACACACACACACACACACACAGCTTTGATGGTGCCAGAACTCTTCCAGTTTAATGATCAGTTCTCAAGATGCAATTAGAAAACCTGTCAGTAAAGCCTGTGTCAGTGTGCGTGTGTGTGTGTGTGTGTGTGTGTTACTCTCCTGAGGTGTAATTACCAGTGGTGTTGCCACAGGGGCCCCTGACTGTATGTGAGCAGCCAGAGACAGGATAGCCAGGAGAGGAGCAGTGGCAGTAATTGGCCATCTGAAAGAGCAGACCTGCAGAGAAACACATGTAGTCAGAGAAAGAGAGACAGGCAGAGAGAGAGACGGAGGGAACGTGTACTCCCTCAACACAACAGAGAGAGACACGCAGCTGGAATGTTCTACATGGAGGAACCTAGATGTTACACTCTGACTCACCCTGTTCATGTGAAGAAAGGCTGTGTTATAGGAAAGGAGTGGGTGCAGGTGGGTGCAAGCCTGCATGTGCGCCTTTATGTATTGTATGAGCAAGCCCGTGTGTGATAGCATGCTCAGGCATCTCTTTATATCTCTATGTATTTATCAGTAAACTGCTGTGCTGTATTCCCTACCTCAGCACTTCTGAGCAGCCAGGGCCACCCTTAATCCATACTGTGCTGTCAGCCAAATGCTAATGACACTATAGCCTAGTCTGTCACAGAGCTGCCCCTCCCACCTGTGCCCTCCCTCCCCCATCAGTCATACACCCACACCACCACCCCACCACTCACATTACCAACAATTTTAAACTTTTCAAGCCATCTGAAGAAATGCTTGACTTACAAGGCAAAAGCAGGGAGTAACAAGTGATCCTTTCCAAGTGAAACAGGCCCAGCTGTGCCTTCCTAGTCCAGCTCCCCTGCCGTACACCTGCCCATAATTTTGACTGAAATGGCACTGCGCCTGCTGGAGATGATAATGTATAATTGCTTCAGACGCAGAGTATTTTCAGAAAATCATAGATAGAGGGCTTTTTTGCCGATAGGGAGGGAATAGGGGGAGTCACGGATGCCACACATTTTCCCATGTGTCAGTATAATTATGGTACTTTATATTGTGTGGGTGGAGTGGACTCAAAAAGAAAGACGAGGGTTCAAGCCCCGGCCCTGGCCCTTTCTGTGTGAAGTTTGCAGGTTCTTCCCCAGTTCATGTGGGTTTCTTGAGGTCGTCCACACACTCCGCACTCCCCCCACACTCCAATGGCATGCCATTCAAGTGTTTTTTAGACTCTAAATGGCCCCTGGGTATGAATGGAGTGTCTGTCTATCTGTCTGGGATGTCTCCCTGGGTTCTGCACATTTTAAAGGCTTAAGCAGGTAGAAAAATAAATGTATAATAAAGCATAGTTGAGTAATAAATTCTGAATAATAGTTACACATGACACATATTTGTGTCATTTGTGTAAACAGTTATTCCTATTGGACATCCTTGCAGGGAGGTTCATAAGTTTGAGCTTGACATTTATACCCAACCTGACCTGACTGAACCCAATTTGGTTTGGGGAATTGGTCTTGGGTATTTTTCATTTAATTGCTTGGGTTTAGTGTTGTGGTCAGGTTGAGATCTCGTGGTTTACGTTTGAAGAGCTGCTGTCTTTCTGCTCTGTGAATGTGTAAGCAAGGGAATAATTCCCTGCTGAAGCACTGTCTGTGGCAACATCTTCCGCAGCACACCCAGAACAACAGTCTCAAACCCACAGGTGAAGGGATAGCCATAAAAAATGTGACATGTGACAAATCACACGCACACACACACACAGAAAGAGAGAGAGAGAGAGAAAGAGAGAGAGAAAAGATTGACGCTCATAAGAGTGACAAATGAAGGGTTGGTGGAGTGAGTCGCTCAGGGCGAGACAGACAGCAATATAAACAGATAAATGAGTGCCAAGAAGGAAGCAGAAATATTGTCGTATGGGGAAAGAGGACACACACACATACATACACACACACACACGCACACACACAGCGAAAGCCTGCCAGAGCTTGTCAGTGTTTGGAGAACAGACACCCATCATTGGTATCATCCTAAATCTTTATGCATCCGCAAATAACACACACAGAGCAGCACACCCTATCAAAGGCTGAGACTGAGTTGCGGTCTGCCTGGTATTCACAACCCAAGTAGCTCGCAACAAAAGTAACTTGTATGTACCGCTGACAGACTACTGAGGTCTGGATGCATACCAAGAGGGAAAACAATGCATGTTGATTTCAAGTCTTGAAGGAAAGTCTTTGTGACTTGGCATTGTAAAACAAAAAGGAATATTGCTTAAGTTATTGATCGTCCATTCAATCTCATTCCTGTTAAGCCAAATGTTACAGCTTTACTGTCGATGGCAGTGGCAGTGATGGCCTCCAGCCCCACCTTAAGCGTTTAGCTCCTCACAAATCTCTCAGCAATCTAATCAAGCCAAGTCATTAGGTACATGGAAAAGCAGATAGAACTGAAGACCAAGCTTGACAAACAGCCACAGTCGCAACACTGTCCTTGCATTATGATGGTCCTTAACACACACCAAGACCAACCTTCCTTGGATAGATTTAGTTCCAAATACAATTATGTGGAAATAATTCTTTATTTTTGTGTCGAGTCCCATGCTTCGTACCGCTACCTCTCCTGTGCACTGCCCTGGAACGCAATCAAGGTCACACACACAAACACACACATATACTTGCACGCAAACATTCACGCAAACGCACACTCACACTGTGTATAAAGGAACCAGATGGACGCTCTACACCAGCTCGCCTGCATACGGCACTCATGTGACCCTGGCCACCTGGGCTCCGGAAGGTGACAGCAGGCCTCCATACACACATACACAGACTCCAGCACGGACACTTGTGCACACATACATACACACACACACACACACACACACACCTGGGCCTGTTATAGGCAGAAACCCGACAATTGCTTGGTACAGACCTCCTGCTCTGCCCTGCTCTGGACAGCAAGGGCGACCTGGAGCTGCTACTGGAGTTGTGCTGTTAAGGTCAATGAAGGGGCATTATGCTTTCCTTTAAAAAGGGCAGATTCAGATGAATGCTGTAATCATCAGTTTGGTTATGTGCTGTAAAAATGAACTCAAGAACAGAACTATGTATCTTCATTCATACTTTAAGGTAAGGGTTGCAAGACGGCACTAGTTGTATTTGTATCTGTATTTGTTCAGCCAACATAATTATTTGTATTTGTATCCAGATAAAAAACGTAAATAGTCGCAGCTTAGACCAGAAGTGGATGGGTGGGATTTTGATGGAAGTCATATGAAGTGCCGGACATTCCCGAAATGTATTCTTATAATTATTGCCACTGCTGTTGTTGAGTCATTAAAGAATTAAACTTATGGTTTTACTATGACCAATCAATAAAAATACTGGTCTTACCGTATCCTCATTCTGAACTACTGCTTTGAACTGCATTAGCCCTCTTCCCTGTAACCGAGGGACACTGAAAGACCAGTTATAAACATGAACATCTTTATAAATCAAAATATAGTTCTTTATCTTCCTTCTGAACTAGTGAATGCTTTGAACTCTACTACACCCCAGACAGATATACAACATCCTTGTCCCTGCTGATTTTTGCACAGTTTGCAGTCTACTTTAGTGGATCAGTCAGTGAAGTGCTCCCAGACACTACTTGTAGTGCGCAAGATGTGTAATTCTTCGGTGGGGGAGCAGCACTACAACCAGGCTGAACAGAGCCCTGATTAGCTTGATTGTCTTTCTGAATGTGTGCACAGATACAGACAGCTAACAAAGCATGCTAGAGCTAGCCAGCGAGCTCTGCTCTGATGTGACTCGACCAGGGGAAACCACCAAAGTAACTCGAGAGTTTTCCTCACCAATGCAAGTTATTGGAATAATTAGACTATTTGTGTAGCAAAGCCAGTTATAAATATTACCCTGAACAAAAAACTACAGTTCTAACAAGCTACAGAACTAATATTTTTCCCAGTCACCTTGATTAGCTATCAGGAGAAGATGTTTAAAATAGCAAGGGCTAATGCTGCTGAATAGCATTATCATTGATATATTGCAGTGAAATTAGTTGTGATGACATATTTTAATAGTAGGAAATTAATGTGAATGGCTGTTTTATGGTTTCAGTGGGTCTAATTTGGTGGTTTGCAGGTTTGATTCCCAGCAGTAGACTGTAGGCTGTAGACTGAAACAGTTGGGTTAGTTAAGAATCTAAAGTCTAGAAACTAATAGGAAACCAGTGATACAGGAAACCAGTGATACAGGAAACCAGTGATACAGGCCATAAAAGGTAGGGTAGAAATTATCAATATTATCATAATTCATTTGACATGTGTGGAGAAAATTCCTTCATTTGTTAATCAGCATGAAAACTGAGTTTTCACTCCATTTGACAAGCAAACTCTGTCTTACGGTTTGAAAAATATTACATCAATGCACCATGTTTCACATCACGTTTTACATGTTCATTTACTTTACAGATGAAAAATTCCCTCATCCATAATTTATAACTCATCAGTGTATAAAATGTACAGATATTTCATGGGGTTTCATCTATTGTTTGCTTTGTGTCTGAGCCCATACTCCTCAGGGATGGGGGGGGGCACTGTAACCTAGCGTTATAAGAAGATTTACCCGTTGTACTGAACAGATTTTTGTGTGTGTGTCTTTATCTGTGTCTGTGTGTTAGAAAACTGCACTGACAAATGTACTGGCTAAGTTGTATGGACCCACTAGCAATGCCCCCCATTTTGTCGCCATGGCGACCAAATGCGAAGTGGCATTTTAGTCGGGCGTGCACAGGTTTCTTTCTTGTCTGCACCCGTTTGGTATTTTGGTGACTCGCCATGAACTTGGTATGGGAGGAGAGGCACAGTAGGGGGTCTGTCAGTAACGATCAAGCAGTACAGTGCAATTACTGGCGACCTGTGCATCCTGCTCTGCTCTGTGTCCTAATGCATGCTGGGATAGGTTCCAGTCACCCCGTGACCCTGAATAGAAATAAACAGGTAAAGGAAATATTGATACTAAGTAAGTAAGTACATTTTACATTTTTAACACTTTTCAAAGAGCTTCATAAAGACATATGAGAGCTACTGTCACAACCATGATGTGTCAGCACCATCTCTTTATAATGGAGATTTGTTTCAAATTCAGAACTACATTTATGCTTTTACGTAGAGCCCAGAGGCAGCTAGCAACAGAGGGAAAACAAAATGGCTGACATGTAAATATGTGGTATTTGGTCAACACTGTCAAACATCAACACCAGCTGGTTTTCTGTTTGATAGTGCTGACAAATATCACCAAAGCATCTTTTATGGTGGCTTGACAATCATTTATGATCACAGTCAATACTAATATATCTTCTCACTAGTTTTTCCCCTCATACATAACAGATATGCCTGATGTTCCTTATTATGAGAGGATGAGATATACCTGTAAGCACTAAAACATATACTCATTTTTTGGCTTGTTCTATGAACAGATCTGATCAGATTAGATTTGTTAACATGTTAAATTATATTTTTTCAAAATGAAGACCTAGTTTGTCCCAGTTCTCAAGAATTTTGCTTTTCAACTTTATGGATTGGAGTACACATTTGTGCATTTGTGTTACCTAGCAAGTTTTTCAAGTCATGTTACAACCTCACACACATCTTATAATACAAGTACAACTTATTTTGGAAGTTTCTTATTCCAATACTAGTTGTACTGGGCAGCACACAGTTGTGGATATGTCTATATACTGTATGTACCCCCTAACTCTAAGCCTAACCCTTAACCAAAGTACTTTTATTTGATTTTGATTTTTACACAGTGTAGCTGGCCAGGCATAGACATAGTATGAATCAAGGGTGCATAACTTTCCATAAGATATGTACAACCATTGCTGTGAGAACACGTTGTAGGAAGAGGAAATATGGGGAGAAGGGGGAAGTGGAGGGAAGAGAACTATACTGTGGCAGCCAGAGAGCTTCTATCCAAGCTTTCAAGGGAGGATAATGACAGTAGAGAGAGCACAAGTCTTTCAGCATGGTCTATTTTGTTGACACTGCAGAGAAATAAAGACAAATTGGTCCAACAATCTCTCCTTCCTTGTGTCCCATCCAGCGTATACTTTCATCTTGTCTTGATGCATTGTGAAATGGGCTCTCTCTCCCCATCTCTCTCTCTCTCTCGCTCCCTCTTTGTACCTCTCCAAGTATTTGGGGAAGGAAGACGTCACTTGTTTTGACACTGGAAGATAGACTGATATTTCTATGCATTCTGTAGACCAGGAATGGTCATTGATATAGATGTACTTGCTTTTTCGTGTCACGTATGTGCTAGCCCAAACTTTTTGTACTAAAATGATCTTAACTTGACCACTGACTTAAAATGGAACAAATCAAATAATCCCCAGTGACTTTTGTGTCTTTATTGATGGTTTAATTGAGGTTAAGAAGCTATGGTGTACTCCCTGGCTTACAGCCATAGCCTCGGTGAAGTTGCAGGGGGAGGAATACCTACACACATGCATTTACTGTACGTCCACTGGAGCTATTGGGGGTTAAAGGTACTTCGACAGAAGTATTGTTGTTGTAGGGCTATCACCACCTCCACTTACCACTGCCCCCACTTGGAATGAAATTAATTCAATCTTGGCATGAAGAAGCTTTTGCAGTTCTGTAGAGATAATACAGTATAGGATGGATATCGATAACAGTAAGCTGAGTTCCATCCTAGTAGACACAGCAATCTGCCTAGACATTATCACTGTTAGGATTAACAGTGACAGTGCATCTGTGATAATGTCTGTTTCTCATAGAAGAGAGTGTGTGATGTCCAAGTATATTCACACGCTTCACACGTTTAGCTCACTATCTAGCCATGTACGCAAACGCCCTAGAAGTAAACAGCACTTGTTTGAACCTATTTATTAGACTCTGTCATCTTTTGCAAGAGAAGTTGGGAGACTCGCTTCTGTAGACAGATGGAGATGGAAGACAGGGATAGGGAGGGGACAACTACTAAGATGAGAATGGAAGTCCCATCTTACATAAAAGCAAGCTCTGCCTGTCTGCTCGTCACGTTCGTTTGGCAAACGTCTGTCGTCCTTTTTTTTCCGACATAAAAAACAACACAAGGAAAGAACAAAAAAGAAAGCAAGGACAGCTGACAACCCCAGCATCCAAGGACAACACAAAGTACAACTTTTGTATAAAACAAAACTGCTGCTGTAACTGTTTCCCTTTGTATTGAACCAAGGTTGCCAGAATTGCCCATCATATCATTGGCTGGCTCAGTCAGCCTTGGCTGGTTAACAGGGGCTGTTGATTGGT